>CCAG010022065.1:0-31407 GCA_001077435.1 Glossina morsitans morsitans | reverse complement strand
ATATATATATATATATATATATATATGTAATCTAAATGTTATAAGAATGTTTGTTTTTGTATAATTGAGATATTTAATAATAATTTTATATAATAATAATAATAATAATAATAATAATTTTTAAGAATAGTAATAATGAGGTATTAATAATAATCGTACAATTAATCCAAATAATTGATATGTAATTAAAGTTAATTGTTTCAATTATAATTTAATTTATATAGTGAATTGTGTGTAAGTGTTGTAATTTATAATTTGAAACAATTTGAAAAAAAAAAGGAAAAATTGCTTTGCATTACAATGAATTTGATATAATATATATATAAAAAAGGCATTTTTTTTTTTTTTTTTTTTTAATAATAGTTCAAAAAAATGAAGTAATAAAAATGAAAAAAAAAAAAAAACAATTTGAAGACGTACTTACTATCTTAAGCGTCGTGTCACTTGTACTCACATAACACAATTAAAAAAAAAAAAAAATAAATAAACAAATAAATGAATGTATAAATAAAAGTCAGTTACAAACGAAATACTACTTATTAATGGTCAGTTGCTTATGATGGTAACGTTGTAAAGAAATCAAAATGAAATAAAGAAAAAAAAGGAAAAAAATTATTGTACTAACCGGTTTTACCTGAACCTCATCCGTAGATGTTAAGTAAATTAAGAATTTTAGTAGCAGATGATGATGAGTGAATGGTGAATGAATTGTGAATGACTGAGGAACGAACATTTATAGAAATGCAGAGTAAAGGAAGTGAAATTATCAAATCGGTGCAATCCGACAGTTTTAATATCCTACACCACTACCGAATATAAAATCATATTTCTACTTTACGATTTTCCAACCTCTCAACTGCTTACGTCGACCAAAAATAATATAAATAAATAATAATAATAATAAAAAAAAAAAAAGCCTAAGCAAGTCCGGATCCTCCTTCGTTAATTTGTTGTCCATTGTTTTGCAACAATGGAACCAAACTTTCTGTGGAATCGAATAAAGCCTCTACTCGCTATGGTTAGTAAAGAAAGTACCGATTACTTGAACTGCGAAACTGGGGAAGATTTTATTTACAAATTGTGTCTTTCCTTTCCTTTCCCACACTCTGTTTGTCTGATCAATTCTCGATTAAACAAAAAACAAAATAAAGTACAGAAAAAAATCAATTTTCTGATGGAAAATTTTCTTTACAACAGCGTTAAGATAAAAATAATTAGTTTTTTTATAATGAGAATATTTTTTTCATCAAAATTTTTTGGTTTAGGGCTATTTATGTACCCGTGGCATACCCGTGTGTATACGCGATAAGCATAAGCACGAAATAATTGAAATTTAAGGTTTAGATAAGATGTAAATAAGTATAAGTCGTTTTAATAAAAAAAACTCTTGTAATCTAAAAATAATTGAAAAATTTTTAAATGTTAAATATAGTAAATAAAACATGACTCTCGAGACAGGATGTAAGGTACAATGAAAATGTGAATAAAAAACCATGAACGTGTAACGCGCGAGCAATATTTAAAGATTAACGTTTATATGCAATGGGTGGAAAGTGGGCATGTATGATGTGATACCAAAATAGAAAGCTTCCCTTTTTGCTTGCATTTGCATTTGCGGTTTTTCGCCTTCATTTTGAAGGCTCTTAAAACTAATTTTCTTTTGCTTCCCCGTTTTTCTAATATAACCAGCAACAACAACAAAAAACAAAAACATGTATGAAAAATGTACACTAAATTGCCCCTAAATATTAGACAAACTTATTTTATTTTTAATATATGTAAGTGTGTGGATATCAATGCTTTTTCAGAAAAAATTTACAATTTACAAAAAAAAAAAGGAAGAAGACATTTAGAGATATATTTTCAAAACATTTCATATCAATTCAATTCAATTCAATCCATCAATCAATCAATCAATCAATCAATCAATCAACCAACTCAGCAACCATTACGACAATTCAATAATAGAAAATTTAAGAAAATTGTACTTACGCTGCTTTTCTTATATGCGGATAAAATTAGCGTTATTTGCTTACACGTACTTAGTCTTATTAAATTAATTTTTGTTTTTTTCTTTTTTTTTTTTAATTTTCAAATTTTTGCTTTTTCTACTATGAAATAAAATGCACTTACATTTCGGTTTTGAAAAACTTTCATTATTGGGGGGAGGGGGGGCCCTGTAACAGTTCATTTGTGGTTATTAACTAATTCTGTAATTGTTACCAATTATTTAAAACTGTTTTAGACAATTGTTATTCAATTTCAAGATTTCATTGAAAATCGTGAATCATGAATACATCGTGAATACATCGATATGCATCAGACGCTGTCAGAAGCCCGGAGTAAGTAATACGTATTCAATTCAATATTCCTTTTCAATTATCCAAGTAAATGCCAATTTAATGCGATCGATCTCCTTTCTATTTGTCTAACTAACTAAATCGTTCTCTCTTGCATCTTCTCACATGAAGATGGTATTTTGGTATATTGGCTAAGATGCTTAACCTGTGTTAAAACAAACACGTACGGAAGTACGAATAATTATTATTATTATAATTTAGTAATAAAAGTGTGTCTTATATACTGAGACTGATATCAGTCTCCAATCAATTAATTAGGTTTTATTAAAGCAACCGCATAGGAAGCGAACGGACAATGGAAAAACTTGTGCCATATGAGATCGGCGGTTTAAATTTCAGCAACTCATCAAAAGTATTGTAAAAAATTTAATTTTGAATATCGCAATTAACACCAGTAAGCAACAATCGAAGACAACAAAATCGCCAAATTTTTTAGCAAAACTTTATCAAAGATTGAGAAATCTGCAGAATCCTACGAAACATCAATTATTGGAATTCTACGCTTTATAAACTTCGTAAAAACTCTCGACTAACGATAGGAACTTAAAAGTTATGTAGAGGGAGTTGACCGTAAAACGACTATCGAGGTACATGGTAGGCAATCGAACTTTGCACGCGTAAATCAGTTGGGCAAAGTAGCTTCGGGCAACACAAGCACAAGTTCACGTTCTCTTCAAACGAGTAGTCCAAGCCATAATAAAAGACTATTGGTATTATTTATTCATCGCTGATCTGAGCAGAATATATCGAACAATTTCGAAAGGCAAATTCCTCAAATACGAAATCCGGAAAGTAATCTAAAACCAATTTGTTACAAATCGGAAGCATCTTTAATTGAGGTGGACGCTTTAGTAGACCTTGAACTTTTTTCAAAGGTTTGCGATGTGAGTAAAGTAGTTGCAGGGATCTTTAAAATGCAAACCTAAAAGTCAAACACCAAACTAAAGTCAATTTTCAATCAAAGGTATATCATAAATAAATAAGAAAGATGCAATTCTTCCCTGCTTGACTCTAACTTCCTTTCTTTGTTCTAATAACGCGTTTGAGTTGATTTGATTGCAATAGATATTTGAAAAATTCAAATAAGAAAATTTGAATTTTCAATTGTAGTCTCATTCAAGACTTGATCACCGTTATAGCCCAAAAGGGGCATGACTTACCATACCGACTGCTGCGGCTGCAGCTGTTGCACCTGGACGTGAAACTGCAGCAGCAGCTGCTTGCGCTTGCTGTAAACGTTGTAACATTACGACACGATTGAGATCTTCAAATTGTTTTTGTTGCTGTTGTTGCTGTTGTTGTTGTTGCTGTTGTTGTACAGCTACCGCATGAGCTTGCGCTTGAGCAACTTGTGCCTGAACCTGCGCTTGCACTTGGGCCTGAACTTGAGCCTGGGCATGGGCTTGCGCTTGAGCCTGAGCTTGAGCTTGCACCACTGCAGCCATGGTAGCAACCTAAAGTTGGCACGAGGCGGGGAAGGCGTTAGCAAGGGGAGAAACAAATAAAATGAACATATTAAGATACGAAACGATTTGTGGCATATATATATATATTCATATATACATAGGCATATATAAATACACACATTTTAACCTGTTTGATAAAAAAATTTTGAAGAAACACAATCGTCCTCCTGTCTGGGTTTGTCAATCTCTTCCTCTCCTGTCAAGATTTTGTGCTTAAATGTGAATGTATTGCCAAAACATAGTATAGGTATTTTTGTTTTTAATTATTTCCCGATTTCAGAAATATCAGATCAGATTGTATGCATGTATACATATATGCTTTGCCCCTTTTTTAAATTAACTTTTCTTTTTTTTTTTTTTTTTTGTTTTTCTTTACTTAATTACGAAAAAGAAAAATAACTTGTTTTGGGTTTAGTTTAATCGTTCTTTTTTTAATTTCAATGATTTATTTTCACAATAAGAATTGCCTTTTTCGTAAAATATAAAAAATACACACACATATTTTGTTTCAGTAAAGTTAAGTTTAATGTTTAAAAGAAAAATATAAAAAAAAATTGAAGTAAGAGGATTGGATTTCTCTTTTCCTTAATATGTCGGCAAAATTTTAAAATTGCAAAAAAAATTTATTCAATACTAATATAACTTCCTTTAATAGGACAAGAAAACTGTATAAAGGAACGGAAAAGGATGTTTTATACGACGTGACTGTCTTCGAGAACAGTACGTGTGTTACGTCAGTGTCGGACTAATTGCGGTTCGCTTTCCCATTTCCACTTAGCTTGAAATTGGTGGTTATAGTTCCGTCCCCTAAACCCTATGTACTAAAGTTTTACTTTTATTTTTTTTGTCCGTGTTTAATTCTTGCCGTTTTTTAGTTTTGCCGATGCGAATGTTTTCTTTGTTAATGTCTGTTTTGTTGTTTTACAGTTTTTATTGACTATGATTTCTATATCTATGATAAGAACTCACTTCCTGTGCCTTAGAGATGGCCGCTGCCGTAGCAGCCGCATTTGCAGCATTCGTTGTTATACTCGACGTCGATGTTGCTGAAGTGAGACCCGTCGAGTAAGCCGTCACCGCTGAGGTGTTAGGCGTTGAATTATTACTTCGATTGCTAGAACTGGCTGCGAGATTGTTGCTGTTTATTTTCAGTGGTAATCTACGCGCTTTTAATTCTTCCAAACTGAGATCCTCGGGAGGATGCATTATTTTCGAAGTCACACCACTAGTACTGGTAACTACTTGTGATTTGGGTGCTTCCCCACCTGCGCTTGCACTACTGGTGGTGGGTGCAGTAATGTTAGGATTATTTGTAGTGGGTGGCGCACTAATCGTGGCGTTACTGCAAAAATCAATAAAACGAATAAATTCGCTTAGTGGAAGTTCATATCTACAAGACTATGTTCATATCTACTTTACCTATATGCAGGGAACGTAGGTTTCTGCTGAGCAACAGCCGCAACCGCATGAGCAGCAGCAGCTGCAGAGGTAGTTGCCGCTGCCATAGCGGCTGGGAAGAGTGGACGTGGAGGCATCATGTGTGTTGGCATCATGGGTATCCCACCAGGCCCCAGAAATGGCGGCATCGGAGCCATATGTGGCATCATTCCGTATTGGGCGTATTGACCCATCATATGTGGCGGCATCATATTCGGTGGCATCATCATAGGTGGCGGTGCCGTTAACGGTACTGAAATGCAATTATGTTATTTATAAACAATCCGTCTACCGTGGTGGTCATGCATACTTTCGACTTTCTTCTTTGCGGCCGGCTCCTCATCATCGGAATCTGATTTGCCGCCATTTTTTTGACGTTCATGTTCCCGTAAATCCTCTGCTGGTATTCCATCCATACCAAATATTTCAATTTCTATATTAGAACGATTGGGTAAAGAATTTGGCACCTTGTCCACAGTTTCTTTGTGCACTTGCATGCAATGTATAGACAAACCAGGACCTGTGTACAATTTCTTGTGACATATGTGACATTTAAAATGCTTCGCTTTCTGATGTTGTACTAAGATTTTTTCGTCATCAAATTCGCGGTTGCAATACCTATTTTTTTAAAATAGCTGCAATTAAGGAAAACCATAATACACAAGAAAAAAATTCGACTTCAAGAATTAAAATAACATTGATAAAGCCGAACGCCTACACCATTCAGGACACTTAAAGCACATGCACGCACACACAAACGATTATATAAAAAAATATTAGTATACACAACATTTAACACAAAAATTCCACTTTTTCTGTGCTCCAATTAATCCCCAAAAATTTTTGCTGCTAAGTAAATAAAATTTGTTCGGTTTGTAAAAAGGATACCAGCACCATGGTTTTGAAGCCTTCTTCTTTTTGCGTCCCATTCTTTCACGAATTTATCTGTAGCCTAAGATTTGTTTTAATTGCACACAATTAAGTAACAATTTACTAGTTTTCTTCCCGTTGATACCTGGTGATGGGAGAAAATGCGTTTTTTTGTTAGACGTAAAAATATTTTCTTCAATTCAGCACAAAAAACAAAATGGCTTATGTTCTCTTTGCTAAATTGGAACAGTATTGCCATATAAAAAATCATTTCTTGTCTCACTTGAGAAGAAATTGAAAAAAATATTTTGGGCAAATGATTGCAACACTCTTAAAAATGGCGCATTTTCTAACTCAAAACATGAACGCATTACATACAGTACAGCTTGGATGGGAGAATTACTTTACTTTATATTTGTTGCTTCAAATGCGCCCAAACACACAGCAATCTATGCATATTTGACTAGAAAATGCACCACTGGTAAAAGCATGCATTAATGCATTAATATGAAATTAACTATTATTGTCTCGCTTATATTGGTGGTAAGGTATGGTAATTAAGCGATTGCAGAAAAAATCAAGCAAGAAACAAACAAAATACACAGAAACAGGATTAGATAAATTAAGAATAATAAATTAAATTAAATTTCTGCGTTCATTAGAATATAAATAACAAGTGTACCCCAATTAAAAACAGGACTTCATTGCTCCACACAGGGAATGTGAAATTATTACGTTTCTTACTTCACTGGCGCAAAAGCTTTCTGTTTATTATTCATTCTCGTCTTTAAATTAATGATTATAGAAAACACGAAAAACTTAATCCTTATATATAAAAGAAAGTTTTATAACAAAGTGAGTTTGTCGTCATTTTAACTAATTTCCAATATATTGATTTATTATAATAAAAATGTGAAGTTTTTATATACATTTTTTGATTTAAAACGATTAATATTATGAACGCTGTTTGAAGGAATTATTAAAGCTTTCCTTTCAACGATCGATTTTTCGATAGAAATAAAAAGATGTAAAAATTACTTGGTATACTTTGTAGTCAGATAATGCCTATCACTTCCCCGTTTGCATTTAATTGAAAACACTCAGTTGGATGTTGGTTTTAGGATCCTAATCGGTGTTAACTTAGGATTTAATCCACATTTTATCTAGCTGATTAATAAAGGCTTTTTTTCTTATTTCATGATCGTCTACAGACACAAGAAGAGCACATACTTCAAAAATATGAAAATGAATATAAAACTTTAAGTACAAAAGTACAAAAGCAAGTACAAAAATTTGCTTTGATTTTAAAATATAGCTTAAAAGCACTAAACGCCGTTGAACGTAATTGAAATATTCAAATTCGCCTACACAATATCAAAAAGAAAATTCTTTGCGCATAGAAAACAGGAAAATGTGCACACAACTTCTTAAATAAGATAATTTCCATTTGGTTAAACGTTATAGCGAGCAGAAGAATTTATCACATTATTGTCGTTTTTTAAATTTGCGCTCGAAGTCAATATTGCAATTTTTTTAATAAAAATGTAAAATATCTTTTATGTATGAGTTCATGGAAGATAATGCTGGAAAAGCGAGAAAATGTAAAGAGATGTAAAAAAAATTAGGAAACTATGGAGTGAAATTTTCCACAACCAATTGTCCAGTGGGTTCTCAATAAAAATCGTACAGTCCGCATAAGTTTAGGCTTTAAATTTTTATTCGAGCAAATGTGTGACAAACGGAAAGGAATAAATTCGCGTATTACAACCCAATGTTCCGGTTTTTCTGAAAATTAGTAATAAACTATACTATATATTAACATTTTCGTCACGGAGCATTTTTAATTTTGATCTTTATTCGTATTATTTTTTCAGCGACTGGCAATGTTTTGAAAGCATGTTTGTTTTCGAAATTTATTGCTACATGTTTTCAGTACTGTTGTTGTCATTTTTTGAATCATGTCTAAAGCGTTATTTGACTAAAAATGACGTTCACCTTAATTGCTGCTTATTTTATAAGAGTTGGTTTAACTTAATTAAGACGAAAAGTCAAATTTGTAACACGGAGCCTCAGCGGCTTCTTTCAATACTGCAATTAAATTCATACATAAAAATTGGAGCGTTTAAGGTTTGTTGGGAATATTGCAAGCCGATGTTATAATGGCAACGAAAGCCAAGGAGCGTAAAAGTAAAGGAACCAATAGCAATACACCAAGGCAATCTAGAAATAACAATGAAGAGGCAGAAAGGGTGGGCGATAAGCAGCTTGTTAGCTTAACTAATGAGCAAAACGCATCTCACGATGAGCATAACATGTTGGAGGACGAAGAAGGCGGGACAAGAATTGGTGATATTTACATACCGCCACCAATACCAGCTCATTGTTCTACGGAAAGTAAAGGACCACGTTTGATTATTAAAAAAATTGAAAACAATAATTTTAAGAGCTATGCTGGGAAAGTCATTTTAGGACCTTTTCATCACGTAAGTGAAAAGTTAAGCTGTTTTAATATCTACTTGACGCTATTTGTGCTTGGTTTCAGTGCTTTACCGCTATAATAGGACCGAACGGCAGTGGCAAAAGTAATGTCATCGATTCCATGTTATTTGTTTTTGGTTATCGTGCGAACAAAATTAGATGTAAGAAGATTTCAACCTTGTTGCACAATTCAGCCCGCTTTCCCAATGTGAGCAAATGTTCCGTGGCAGTACATTTTCGTCAAATTTTAGATTCAGAAAATGGGTCCTGCGAAGAAATACCGAATAGTGACATTGTTGTAGAACGTACCGCTTTTCGGGATAACTCATCGTTTTACACTATAAATGGCCGAAAAGTACAATTTAAAGAAGTAGCGTTGTTGCTTAAAAAACATCATGTTGATTTGGATCACAATCGTTTTTTAATATTGCAGGTGAGCAAATTGTTAAAAAAGAAAAAAATCGATAAAACAATCTCTCGTTTAGGGTGAAGTGGAGTCGATAGCCATGATGAAGCCCAAAGGGCTAACAGAAACAGAATGTGGCATGTTGGAATATCTGGAAGATATAGTTGGTACTACGCGCTACAAAGAACCTTTGGTTAAGATAAACGAGTGTGTTGAGAAATTGACAGAAGAACGTACGGAAAAGCACAATCGATGTAAATTAGCGGAACGCGAAATGAAAGATTTGGAGCAACCTTATAACGAGGCCGTCGAATATCTTAGGCAGGAAAATGAATATACGCGCACTAAAAATTTGCGTATTCAAAAGTATTTGAGTCAGAAAAACAAGAAATTGGAGGAGTACTCTCAACAATACGATGTAATTAAGCAAGATTTAGCTACGCACGACAATGAAGCTGATAGCCTGCGTAAAGAGAGGATGGAAAAGGAAGAAATTGTAAGGAAAGAAATGAAGTAAGAGTTATGTTTAGTTTGTGTGCCTAATTGGACGCTAATACGTCAAACTTTCTTTTAATAGGCAATTTGAAGCCTTACGGCAGAAGAAGGAAGATTTTGAAAAAAAGTTGGAAAAAGCTAATAAAGAGTATGTGGAAGTTCAACAAATTATGAAAAAATTAAATGAAACTCGTAAACAAAATAAAGCTCAAATGGAAAAAAATGAAGTCGATCTCGTGGAGTTACGTAAAGTACCAGATAAGAATAACAAAGAAATTAAAGAGTGTGAAAATAAATTAGAATGCATTACCAAACAAAAGGGCGAACAGGAGGACGAGTTGCAAAGAAATTATAAGTGCATGCAAGAGAAAACTAAGCCGCTTATAGAGGAGCGAGAGAAATTGGAGACCGAATTAATAGATCTAAAAATTCATGTGGATGAAGCAAAAGCCGATTTGGCTCTTTCTGAATCGGAGCTAAAGATATTGAAACATGACGAAGTAAGCGAAAAACGCAAATACGAAAGCATGAAGAGCTCCTACGAAGACTCCCAACAAAGTTTAGCTGAGAAAAATGCCAATATGGAAAAGATGAGGCAAAATTTGCCAGTAATTAAGAAACAAATTGAAGAAAAATCAAATGCTTTATTACAACTCCAAGAAGATGAACAAAACAAGAGGACACAACTAATGAAAATCAAGTCCGAGGTAAATTAGAGGGAGAAAATTAAATAAATGTAAACTTTAATGGGCATCTTTGAATCGTTTAGATAAATGAAAAAACGATTAGCATGCAGGCTATGCGTTCAAACAATAAAGTATTAGATTTTTTGATGCGTCAAAAAAGCGAGGGCAAAATTCCCGGTATTTTAGGACGTCTGGTAAGTGGCAAACTCTTTACACAAATTGTTTTCTTTTAGTCCTTTTAAGTTTTTTTTCTTTTTTTTCTCTTAATTATAAAGGGTGATCTAGGCGGCATTGACGCCAAGTATGACGTCGCAATTTCTACAGCATGTGGCCGTTTAGATAACATCATTGTCGATAAAGTAAACACTGCACAAGAATGCATTGAATCCTTAAAAGAATACGATGTAGGCCGAGCTTCGTTTATAGCCTTGGAAAAGGTGAAACACTTAGAGAAACATTCAACCCGTTTTCAAACGTATGTTACTAAGGGTTTATGTGATTGAAGAGTTTCTTATTTTTGTTCATATATTTCAGGCCTGAAAACGCTCCCCGTTTATACGATCTGATACGTGTCGAAGATGAACGCGTTTTACCGGCATTTTACTTTGCTCTGCGCAATACTCTTGTAGCTACTGACTTAGAGCAAGGGACACGCATAGCGTATGGAGCTAAACGCTATCGCGTGGTTACTCTCAAAGGCGATGTAATTGAAACATCTGGAACGATGTCAGGTGGAGGTCGTTCACAAATCCGTGGCAAAATGGGCACCAAAGTTCAAACCAAAACTAAACAGTCTGCCGATAATTCACTTGTTAGCCAAAAGGCTCTGGAAGATATGCAACTTCAAGCTGAACAATTGCAATCAGAAATCAATTTCAATCAGGAAGAGCAGGGTCGCTTAGAACGTGAAGTACAGCAATTAACATCAAGCCAACAACGTACCGAAGCCGACTTACAAAAAATGCTGATAACCACTAGGAGTCTGGAAGAGCAATTGCCTCGTATTTTCAAACAGCTTGAAGCTCAACGGACGCGGATGCAAAAGACCACAACAGACGCGAATAAAGTGAAAAATATTGAAGAAGCTATAAAAATTAAAATGGAAACCTTAAAAAAAGCTGAAAATGCCGCTAATAAAGTGACCGAAAAAATTAACCAAATCAAAACTCAAATTGATAACATTCACGGAGAGACAGTAAAGGCTGTACAAAATAAAATCAATAGCTTCGACAGTCAAATAAAGAAATTGAACAACAATGTTTCAAAGCTAAAGGCCGAGGTAACCACATCCGAACGCAACGTAACTAAAATGGAGGCACAAATTGAACGGTTGCGGACAGAAATTCTGAAATCTCAAGATAAAATAAGAGAATTGAGCGAGAAAAGACAAAACCATGACGACGAAATGGGAGAGTTTCTTAAGCAAGTCGAGACAGTGAGTGCGGAGATTGAGAAGGCCAAATCAGAGGCTTCGGGAATTCACAAGGAAATACAAAACATAGAGAAGCGTGAAAGTGAACTTAAACTGAAACGTGTTGAGATTGAACAAAAATTGCAAACAGTGGGTGCTCAAATCTCAGATGTTAAATCCCAAATACCCCGTTTCCGTGAGCAACTGAAACCTTTATGTTTACATGAAATTCCTGGTGATTCAGAACCGCAAACACCTTTAAAAACCTATACCGAGGAAGAGTTGGCCACACATAACTTACAAGATATACAGTATAAGGCGACTGTACAGGAGGAGTTCTTGCAAAAGAAACCGAACTTATCTTGCATAGGCGAGTACATAGAGAAGCGCGATGTTTATTTAGAGCGAGTACAGGTACTTGAAGATGTCACATGCAAACGTAATGAAATGCGTCAATTATATGACGATGTTCGCAAGAAACGCTACAATGAATTTATGCAAGGCTTTCATATCATCACCCGCAAACTTAAAGAAATGTATCAAATGATTACCCAAGGGGGAGATGCCGAATTAGAATTAGTGGATTCCATGGATCCCTTTACCGAGGGTGTCTCGTTTAGTGTGAGGCCACCAAAAAAGACCTGGAAAAATATTTCAAATTTATCAGGAGGGGAGAAGACTTTATCTTCGTTAGCTTTGGTATTCGCTCTGCATTATTACAAGCCCTCACCTTTATATTTCATGGACGAGATAGATGCTGCTTTAGACTTTAAGAATATCTCGATAGTCGCCCATTACATTAAACAACGTACAAAGAACGCTCAGTTCATTATTATCTCATTAAGATCGAATATGTTCGAATTATCTGATTATCTGGTAGGTATATATAAAGTGCGGGACTGCACTGAATCCATATGTTTGATGAATGTGCCTCCAGAACTGCCCGCTGACGTAGAGTGTACTCAACAACAGCAACAATCTCAAATGCCAATGCAATCGCAACCGGCCCATTTATCACCTACCATCAATACGCAGACACGCAATCTGGAAGCAAATGAAAGTTTACTTAATCCAGATATCAGAGGGACGAATGAAAGATGTGAGCTGCGAAACACTCCAAATGAAAACAACACAGATGCTAGTAGTAATTTAAACATAGCCGATAGAACCAGTATTAACTTAACATTTGCACCACAAGCTGAAAGCACTGAACTCTCAAAAAATCTGCAAATAGAGACCACGATTTTGAATCGCACTTCGTTACCAACGCCCTTCGGGCATAATGCTAATGACGCCGATACATTCAAAAAACCTTTAACGCCTCCAAAATAGGAGTTTACATAGATGTCTATAAATAGAATTTCTAATATTTGCCATAGTTTTTGTTTTCTAATTATTTACTAAAATACTTTTAAAAAATTTCGGTTAACTTTCGTTTTATTACGGATTTTTGCTTCATGAAAATGATTTTGCGAATCTTTAAGCTCTCTCTTCTGCTTGAACATAATGATACTGATTAGAGGAAACTGCCGCTTCTTGCAAAAAATAATTTCATTAAGCACGTCCAATAAAACTACCTAAACCTACGCTATAGTTATTGTTCTCCGTTCCTGTTATCACGTATACCGGACACTACATATAAATGAAGGCTCGTCACGAGTTCCGTGCAGTTTATCGAATAATAATAATACAGCAAACGTACCCCAATCAACGGTGGAATCATTGCATTCATTTTGACTTGGGTAGTCTTAAGAGCAAGTGGCTAAACCAGCGTTTGCAATTTACGCACCAACCCAATCTTCTAATTTAGGCATTTTGGTGCTTTATTGTAAAATTGCAGCCTATTGAATTCGATAGCCTATAGAAACAACATATTTTTTAGGGACGTTTGATGGATGGCACTAATGTAAAAAACCAATAGATTACAATGTAATATAGAATTAACGTTAATGTACTAAATTAAGAATACAGGATAGAAAAAAGTATAGTTAGCTAAAAAAGGGAGATTTGCTTTTTGAATAAAACGAGTTGGTTTCCGAAAGAGGTTATCACATAGTCTGGAAAGACTGAAGGATTCTTTAATGTTATCTGGAAATGAGGTACTCAGTAGATGCTTTCGTACGTGCGGCATCGAGAAACAAGCGTTCGATCCCGATGGACCGCGAAATTGTACTACTTGACAAAAATATTAAATTGTCCTAATTCTACATTCTTTTGTGCTGCAAACTTCACACATATGATATGGCGCCAATTATTTTTAGATATGTATTACGAGCTAATAATTAACGGCCGTGTCCGACAGAAATATAAAGTTAAAAGTCGAAGTGTTTTTATTCGAGAGGATGATCATTTTTGGCAGCCATAAATTCTTTAAATCCATCGTTTGGAAATAACATTTTAACAATACAAATTAAACTTATGCCGCGAAATTAGAAAATTCAACTATTTATGCTCTATTTATATTGAAGCCGGAGGGCAAACGAAGCAACGATATAATATAGAAAGAAATTAAAGAGAATATTAACTCATCGTCTCTCTTAATGCTGAGCTAAAAAAAAGAATTGGTATAATTACGATTAAGTGCAAACATAATAATGATATAAACTGAAAGCAAAGATGGGTGATGAATGTTTGGCTGAAAGCGAAAATGTGAAAGTTGAAAATGTTGATAACAGCAATTATAAATAAATAGCTGGCCATGCAGTGTGCAACACTGACCAACTAATGGACGATCACAATAAGTATTTTAAACTATGAAGAGTTGTCTTTGTCAAAAGTGCCTTGTTTGTTACTTCAAGAAACGACAAAAAGATTCCTTGCGACATTTTATAAAAAGCTTTTTTTAACAATTTTTTGGGATGAAAGGAAAGATGGTAGGTTAATAATATTTCAGGAAGCTATTAAGGGATAGATCCAAATTCCTAAAAAAAATTCGTTTCCATAAATATTATAAAATAGTGGTAGCTAATTTCACGATGGATTTTCAATCTGTGGTGCAACTCTGAATCTTAAAGTTATTTTTGGCTAACTCACCATACAATTACAAAAAAAGTGTTATATTTTATTAATGTTAAACCCAATTCTTCCTAGATTTTCCATAAAAGTTTGGAGGGCATTCATTTTCCAAAGCTGTGCATGCAACGCATCGATTGCTTTCTTAATTCTTTAACCGAAAATTATTGCTCTTTTTCTAAACTATTTCAATCTCCGTATTGAAAAATAAGGTCATTAAGTACAATTTGAGTAACTTTCGTTTTTAACGAAAGCAAAAGTTTACTATTCGATTTTCTTTGCTTTTTGTAAGGCCTTCGCCATCACTTTCGCTGCTTTCATTTATTTTAAAGGAATAAACCAGAAATGACAGTAAGCTTATGTTTGTTTGAATTTCATCTAAATTATACAACAATTTTATACAACATTTAATAAAAGCAAATAATGATTTTTGTCTTTTGTTTTATTAAATTGATAAATACGACGGCTGCATGGATTCGCAATAGAAATTTTGTGATAAATACAATGCAACTCTTGGCATTCTCATATTTAGCATCCCTGCATACGACGCTCGATTAGTTTGACAAGTTTTGTAAACCGGCTTCATCTATAGAATTTCTCCGTGGTGTGTAATTATTGAATTATTTTAAGGTCGTTAATACTGTTTTTTTTTAAGTATCCTCGAAAGTGTTAGAAAAATCCTTCAATTGCGAAGAGTAAATATTTTGTTTTTTGTGAAGAAATTTTACTAAGATATCTCCAAAAGTTTGCCTTAATGATCGTGATTAATTGAAGCCACAACTATACAATAAAATTTTGCCAACAAAAGAGAAGAGAATTTAAAATAATTGTGAACAAAATTATTTAAATTTAGCTTTTATTGTAGATTTTTTACATTTTTTCAGAATACTTATATTTGTGTGTGTTAGTGGATGCCAACATATCCATTGCTCTTAGGCGGTGGCCTTACAACGTTTCCCATTTCAATATTTTTTTAAAACTTTTTTTTCCAAGATTAGTACAGTTGCCTTCCGAGAGGCACTTGTGCGTGAGTGAGTGTGTAGTATTGTTGCCCTTGCTTTATTCCTCTTTCGTAGTGTTTTTTTGTATAAATTTTATTTTCACCCCCCCACTTATTTGTGTTGTTATTAATTTTCATTTTGATTCTTGTTTCGTTAAAAAACTCATCTATTTATTTTTTTGTCGCTGTTTCTTCGCTGCTGCTGTTCCTAACGCTGCTTTTCGCAACTTATACGTTAAGTGTGTAGAATATAATTATTTCGCGGTCGCGCCTGGGATATTCGCTTAAAAAAGAAGAACGTATTAGCTGATTTTGGTTTTGTTTTTTAAAACTGTGTGAATACATTGCTAACATAAAAAAATCGGAAAAGTTGTGAAATTAAGAAAGAAGTATGTCTTCGAAATCGAAACGTGCAAGCACAGCCACTCCCCAACCGCAGCCAGGCAGTTCCAGTACGCCATTGATAACCGGTGGTAATCGATCTGCCAGTCCTCTGAGTCCTACACGCCACTCTCGTCTTCAAGAGAAGGCAGAGTTACAAAATTTGAATGATCGCTTAGCAGTTTACATTGACCGAGTGCGCAACCTCGAAACCGAGAATGCCCGGCTATCAATAGAAGTGCAAACGACGCACGACACCGTCACGCGTGAGGTCACCAACATAAAAACAATGTATGAGAGCGAATTAAGCGATGCTCGTCGCTTGCTTGATGATACCGCGCGCGAAAAGGCCAAATTGGAAATTGATGTTAAACGCTTGTGGGAAGAAAATGAAGAGCTGAAAGTAAAATTGGATAAAAAATCCAAGGAATGTAGTATCGCTGAAGGTATTTATCGGTTGAATACGCAGTTGTTTAGTTGATTGTAATTGTATTTACGAACTATTTTAGGAAATGCTCGTATGTATGAGTCACGTGCAGCCGATTTGAGTGCTAAATATAGTGCCGCAAATGCTGATCGCAAAAAAGCCGTCGACGAGCTAAACGATTTGCAAAAGGAACTTGATCGTTTGCGTAATCTATTGGATGAAGCACGGAAAAATCTGGAGGACGAAACGTTGGCTCGGGTTGATTTGGAAAATAACATACAAAGTTTGCGTGAGGAATTGACTTTCAAAGATCAAGTACATATGCAAGAAATCAATGAGACTCGGTCACGTCGTCAAGTGGAAATCAGTGAAATTGATGGTCGCCTTTCTGAACAGTATGAGGCAAAACTACAACGGTCCCTTCAAGAGTTACGCGATCAGTATGAAGCACAAATGAGAGCTAACCGTGACGAAATCGAATTGCTGTATGAACAAAAGATTAAAAATCTGCAGTCGGCAGCAGCACGCAATACAAACGCGGCTGCCAATGCCATCGATGAGTTACGTAGCACTCGTACGCGTATTGAAGGTCTTAATACGCGTATCGAAGAATTGGAATCAACCAATGCCCGTCTTAATTCTCGTATAAAAGAATTGGAGCAGTTATTGGACAATGCACGCGCTCGCCATTCTGCTGAACGAGATAGCTTAGAAGCCGAGCTCAAACGTTTACGCGATGAAATGGCTCAACAATTGCAGGAATATCAAGATCTTATGGATATTAAGGTAGGCAATGAGGCAAAATGAATTATTTTTTTGTAGTGCGTTAACGATCGTATATACACAGGTTTCCTTGGATTTGGAAATCGCTGCTTATGATAAGCTCCTATGTGGAGAAGAATCACGTTTAAATATCACCCCTTCCTCAGGTGGCGCCACGGTCAGCTCTCTGAGTCAATCCTTGCGTTCATCACGCGGTACTCCACATCGCAAAACACCAATGCGCGGCGCCTCCGCCGCTTCCGGGGCATTAAAACGCAAACGAACTGTTGTCGACGAATCGGAAGACATTACGACGGATGATTTTTACGTTACTAGTAGCGCTAAAGGGGATGTTGATATAGTAGATGTAGATCCCGAGGGAAAATACGTAAAGTTGCGTAATAAGGGCGCAAACGAAATACAAATTGGCGGCTGGCAAATAAAACGTATAGCCGATGGCAAGGAGAGCGTATTTAAATTTCATCGTAGTGTAAAAATTGAAGGTGCGGCCACGATCACCGTATGGTCTTCAGATGCGGTCGGAGCAACACATGAGCCGCCAATAAATATCGTCATGAAAACACAAAAATGGTTTGGCGGTGAGAATATTAAAACATCATTGTTCAATAATGAAGGAGACGAGGTTGCAGCCGTAGAACGTCTTAAACGTAGCGTACTGCATCATATATCTCGTCATCGTACTGCCAGTCGTCGTCGAAGCATCTCCACGATGGATGGTAGAAGTAATGAACACTTGTATCATCAACAGGGTGACCCCGATCAACAAATCGGTGAAGAAAAGTGTCGTCTAATGTAATTTTAAAAGAGATTCTGTTTCGATTGCTTTCCCTATATGATTTCTCCAAAATTCAAAACTCTTTTACTGTAGTTTTGTAAAATTTTTTTACTGTAGTTTTGTGAATTAAAGTAAACAAGAAACGCTAAAGAAAGCCTTTGTACCCAGTTTTGGACGCCGGGACAAAATTTACTACAATTTCTAGTTTTAAGTTCTGTGCTTTTATATGTTCATTTCCAGAATAAATTTAAAGTAAATAGAAACATGATTAAAATTTATTTCTTTTGAAGCGTTGCCTTACTCCAGTCGAAAGGAATTTCTTTTTGTTAATTTTTACACTTGAGCGAGAACGTTTTGGATTTAATTAGTTTGGTGTTAAATTGTGGAAAAATATTGTATACATAAATAGTACGTGTTTCTAATCAAAATAATTGAAACGTAATTTAATTGAAAAACTTTCCCACTTTCTTACTTTCTTACTTACTTTACTTTTACTTTACTTGACAACCTATATATAAAACGATAAAAATCAATAAAATATTTTTAAAAACAAAATAATTTGCATTTTGTAATGCCAAAAAGAAACTATGATAATCAAAACGGAAACTTGGAAAAAACTAAAAATGCCTTTAGGATGACTCACCAAATTGAGCGGGTCATGAAAAGAAAGTAAAGATAATGCAAGCTGTAATCAAAAAATAAAGAAACTGGAAAGGAAGGCTTTGCAGCTGAAGACTGTAGTAACCATTTCCGTGGAACGTAGACTTGGTAGTCGTGCCGCATTTTTCTAAGCCCTCATCTTTATATTTCGTGGACGAGATAGATGTTTTTATAGAGTTAAAGTAATACCTCATTATATCAAACACGGTGCGAAGAAAGTTCAATTCATTATTATGGGACATGTTCGAATAATACGATTGTTTGGTAGGCAGATAAAGTGCGGAATTGCACTAAATCCATATATATGCCGGGTTGCTTGTTAGCGTAGAGTAACTTTTGCTTTTTTGTCGCGAACACAGAATATGGTGCCAAACGAAGCGAACAACTAGATTGCCGAAGACTCCAAATTTTGAGGCTGAAAGCATTGAGCTCTAGCAAAATATGCAAATGTAGAGATCACCGCTCCGCAATCAATCCTCATCACAGCAAACAATACTAACGCAATCGATCCATTCAGAAAAAATTTTTAATACTTTCAAAGTAGGAGTTTACACACATATCTACAATTATGATTTTCATAATTTGTTAAAATTTTCGCTTTCTAATTATTTACCAATACTTGTAAAAAAATATTTATATAATCAAAAAAAGTTTACAAAGTGTTGGCATATCTGATCCAATGCATCGACAGTATCGCTTTTTAGGGTAGTTATGTCTTCCCCTTGATCGCATAGCTTTGCTAACTCCGGATCTAAAGGCAACGATCCCAAGTAAGGAACATTCATTTCCTCGCACATTGCTTTTGCTCCCCCCGTTTTTGCTGGAAATATTTCACTATATTTCCCGCAGAAACCACAATGGAAAGTGCTCATATTTTCAATGACACCGATTATAGGAATCTGCTGCTTTTTGCAAAAATTAATTTCTTTACGCACATCCAATAAAGCTACTTCTTGCGGTGTAGTCACAATAATAGCGTTCAACGACTTATCCCCTTCGTTGTTATCATTACGCAGATAAGATACTACAGATAAATGCTCGTCTGAAGTCCCAGGCGGTGTATCCAATAGTAATAAATCTAGTGTTCCCCAGTCGACTTCACTTAAGAACTGTCTTATCATGCCGTTCTTTTTAGGTCCTCGCCATATAATAGCATCATCTGGCGATGCTAACAAGAAGCCAATAGACATTAAACATACGTTATCATCAACGCTAACTGGCGACCAACCAGAGCCTGATTGATGTACACTTTCCCCTTCTACGCCCAGCAAACGTGGTTGCGATGGACCGCATATGTCAATGTCCAAAATTCCGAAGTTATTTTCCGTGTGTTTTTTGGATAAATAGCGAGTCAATAACATTGTTATTGTACTCTTCCCTACGCCGCCCTTTCCGGAAAGTATCAAAAATTTATTACGTACATTTTTCAAAGCGGCCGCCACCAAAGCTTTTCCAGGGTCTTCCAATTTTTTGTTGGGATCACTGCATATTTTTTGATTTGGACATCCTTGACAGGCACTGGCCAAACCAGCGTTTGCCGTCTGCACACCAGGGCAATTTTCTGGTTCAGGCATCATTTTGACGGAACGTTTTTTACGTTTTTGATTGTGTAAAGTTGTGCTCGCTTCGACAGCTTACAGAAACAAGATATTTTTAAAACGTATCTCGTTTAGGTGGATGACGGTAAGTCCAACAAGTACAAGCCAAAGAAATTAGCAAAAGCTGCTGAAGAATGAATGAAGAATGAATGCCCAGCTGAAATAAATAATAAGCGAACGTAGTAAAACAGAAACTATATAATGTAGAGTGTTCACTCGGTGCTTCGATTTTCTTAAGTGAATTAAAGTTTTGTTACCGATTTCATTAGCTCTTCGCTTCTCATAAGCATGGTTAGAATCAATGGAAATTGATTTTCACGCTTGGTGTGTTTTGAATGAACACTTCAAGTCTTCCATGCAAGGAGCATCGGTAACTCTAGATGAAGGAACAGTATTAACCAGTACTAAAAAACATGCCGCGCTTGCGTGCTGAGTGGATAACGCTATCAAATTTTGATCTGCTGAAGACTAACCACAAGATTATTATGTCTATGACATCTGATTGCAAATTAATTTTATACGACGCAGCATTACTATGAAGAAATTTTGCAAATTAATAATTGACTTCCAAATTTACCCGTACTTGAAATGGTCTTGCACAGTCTGCTTCGGTAAACCTAAAGTTGAAGTTGTACTGAAAGAGTGCACCTTTATTCTATTAACATTTGTACATATGTTTGTGCATGGCAGGCTAGGCTTTTAGAAAACCAAAGTTCTCTTTCAAAGGGCAAAGGGGTAAAGAAACTATTTGAATTGATAAAATCTTTATAAATAAAAATCTTTACAAAAGGGAAGTGATTTGTTTAATATTAAAATATCATAGAAATGCCGGTAAAATTTTCATTTGGTTACTCTGTCTTCTGATTGGATAAAATGTAGGAATCAAAGCAAAACAAAACAAAAATCGAGAGATAACAAACCACAGCTGCTTACTAAAAAAAATTAGACAAAAGTTAATTTCATTCACTCAAATACAACTTTCCACTATTTAAACCTAAAACTAAGTGGCGAATCCGCTTAGTTTTTCCATTTCCTAATATTAAATATCCAGTATCGTTACACTGTGCCCGGTAACGGCCTAATAAAAATTTAACGATTAGAAGAAATGGAAGAAAAAACGGCTAATGTTGAAAATGAAAACGGAGAGAGCTCAGACCGGGACAACAGTTTTGTCAGTATTAGTAATAGTAACAATGTGAATAATTCTATCGGAAGTCGTTCTCTAAGTAAGTGAAATAAATTGCATTGATTATATATCACCGATTAAAATGTTGCGAAATATTTGCGTAGTAAACAAGTGTTTAATTGCGTTTGATTTTGAATTAGATTAAAAGTCTTGGCACGTTGTATCTTATTTCAGATGGCTTAATACGCAACGAAAATTCTTGGGAAGAAGTGACCATTGTAGTGCCATGGGGCACTGTCCAAGGTTTTTAAACGATTTTTGTCCTTTCTTCTTCTGCTTTTATGTTATGTAGCTACGTCGTATATGTTTCTTTCAGGCAAATGGTGGGGTAGTCGCAATAAGCAACCGATTTTGGCTTTACACGGTTGGCAGGATAATTGTGGCACCTTTGATCGTTTATGTCCATTGATGCCCGCAGAATTGCCTATACTTTGCATTGATTTGCCCGGTAGGTACTGAGAATAGTTCAGTCCATTCAGTTCATTTTCCAACATAATTTGTGAAAGCTGGAAAAAAAGTTTCAAATTGAAAAATGCAAACAGCGTCTTCATATTTAATTCGTCAAAATAGTTATTAATGACGATACAAGCAAACAATAATATGGTTTTCTTGTCTTTACAAACGAAACCGCAAAAGCAAACTCAAGATTTTGCTTACCTTTCTACAATTAATTCATGGAAATTTCTTGTTTTTAAACAGGTCACGGTAGGTCCTCGCATTACCCAAAAGGGATGCAATATTTTCTCTTCTGGGATGGCATCTGCTTGATCAGGCGCATAGTGCGTAAATTCAATTGGAAACATATTACGTTGATGGGTCATTCACTTGGCGGTGCTTTGTCGTTCATGTACGCAGCCAGCTTTCCCAATGATGTAGACAAATTCATTAGTATTGACATTGCTGGCCCTACAGTCCGAAATACCGAACGTCTTGTGAACAATACTGGCATGGCAATCGACAAGTTTTTAGACTATGAAGACATGGCGTTGTCAAAAGTGCCTTGTTACTCTTATCAAGAAATGGTAAAACTTGTCGTGGAAGCGTACGATGGATCTGTGGATGAAGAGTGCGTGCAAATTTTACTAAAACGTGGTATGGAAACGGCACCACAGTTACTTGATAGAAATGGTTATCATTTTGTTCGGGACGTACGCTTGAAAGTGTCGTCATTGGCAATGTTTACTGCTGATCAGGTATTAGCTTACGCTAAAAAGATTCGTTGCAAAGTTTTAAATATACGAGCGGAACCGGGGATGAATTTTGAGTATCCGCAAGTGTACGAAGAGGTCGTCGAAACACTTAAACAAAACGCTAAACTTGTGATATACACCAAAGTACCTGGAACACATCATGTCCACCTAGTTAATCCGGAACGTGTGGCGCCACAAATCAATAAATTTTTGCTGGACCCATAAATGTACGGAGATAGTATATTTTAAGGTCTTGGCTTAACTTATTTCATTCTTATTAGGGATTCTTGGCTAATAAATAAATAATGGTGGTTAAGCGACATTGTTGGCCATTTTTGGGCCATAAGCCCCAATTTTTGCGGGATTTTCTACATATTTTTCAATTACCAATTTTAAAATCATTGAAATGGCATGATGGTCTATGGAACATATTGTTTTTACAAGTTGCTTTTCATCTTCAATGATTTTTATTGCATATAGCATACGCTGCATTTCATGGGGCCTCTGAACCTGAAAAGGTTCAGTAGCTTTTAGTATATTAACGTTGAGGATTTGATTCAGCATGAGCTTTCACGTACTTAGCATTCATTGGCTTTCCTTCACAAAAAGCTTCTGCTTCATGATAGAGAACTTGGAGCAGCGAACATAAAACATTTTTACATGAAAACAATTTAATTGAAAAACTTTCTTTAACTTACTTCACTTTATTTCACTTTATTTCACTTGTGCTTTTTGCAATATATATCTGAAACCATAACAACGAATAAAATATTTAAAAGCTGCAAAATTTGGCGCGAAAATAGTACAGAGTTTTACAGAGCTTTACATTAACAAATATAGTGCAGTAAAAACAAAGAGAATAATTTCTCTCTCTCTTTTCGTAAACCAAAGAAGTTATTTACACCGTTCTTTAGTACTCTTCACACTTACTCATTTAAACGAAATCCAAAATTATTTTAATACAATCATAAAATGTTGTCTTCTCTGTTACATGAAGATTATGCGATTATGCTTATCTAGCTATTGCCAGTTAATTTGTGAATTCTAGTAATCTGTTTTTTGATTTTTCGATTAGTATGTATTTAGTTTTGCGATAAATAAGTCTATAACCGGGTAAATATTAAAATATATATATACAAATATCCAATTAAGGGTGAGTAAATGATCGTCTCTTTTCAAGAATTGCATCTCCTTCCAATAAACGTTAGTATCAAGAGGAGAAACTACTGCACTCGTACATTACGTTTTGCCAGGAAATGAGCAAATAGTTTTGGCTTTAATGTGCACCTTTTTATATTTGAAATTTTATAAAAATATATAATTTCATTTAATTTCAAACTAATTTCAAAATTTTTGTGAATAACATGTATAAAAAATAGTACAAGTAAAACGAGATAACCATCAGCCATGTTGCATTTCAAACGTTACGCATTCGTTAGATGGAGATGCTAAATTCCCTACTATTTTTTTTCCATTTTGAAATACGAATTGTACAATGAATGAGAAAAAAACTGTATGCCGTAAAATTAACTAAAATCCACTGGTTATTTATGTTTTTACTAAATATGTTTTATCAGGAACATGGGACATTGAAAGCTACTTTATTCAATCAATTATCGTGATAGCTGCGTTTTTTGACGTAAAACCAGCGTCGCAACATTGGCTTTCATATTAATGGAGAGTTCTTTTTTTTATTCTCTCAGTTAACCGGCAAAAAGTGTTGCACACTTGAAGTTTTTTGTAATATATGCCACAGGTGGCAATTCCATCAAGACGGCTTTACAATTAATTTTTTTATATCACAGGCTTTTTATATGATTGGAATCGTTCATTATGAGACTCGTTATATTGGACAGTGCTGAATCGGTTGGATTATGGGCTGCTAAATATGTAACCAAACGTATAAATGATTTCAAACCAGGTCCTAATAAGTAATTCTGTCTTAACACTTCATGGAAATTCGTTTTTCATCTTAGATAGCAATTCATTGTATTTACAGCTACTTTGTATTGGGCCTTCCAACTGGATCAACTCCCTTGGGTATGTATAGAAATCTTATTAAATTTCATAAAGACGGTAAACTTTCATTCAAATATGTTAAAACTTTCAATATGGATGAATATGTGGGTAAGTATAATGAAAAAAACTTTTCATTCTGAGGAAATGCATAAATATTTTTGCTTATACATCACCTTCAGGACTGCCACGAGACCATCCTGAAAGTTATCATTATTTTATGTGGCAAAATTTTTTCAAACACATTGATATTGATCCGCAGAATGTTTTCATACTTGATGGTAACGCCAACGATTTGGTGGCTGAGTGCAATGAATACGAACAAAAAATCAAAAATGCCGGAGGTGTTGAACTTTTCATTGGAGGTATTGGTCCCGATGGTCATATAGCTTTTAATGAGCCTGGCTCTTCTTTGGTATCACGTACACGGGTTAAAACGTTAGCTCAAGATACTTTAGAAGCAAATGCTCGTTTCTTCGATAATGATATGACCAAAGTGCCCAAACAAGCTCTAACGGTGGGCGTAGGTACTGTAATGGATTCAAAAGAAGTGATGATCCTTATAACGGGCGCACATAAAGCATTTGCCTTATATAAAGCAATAGAGGAAGGAATAAATCATATGTGGACTGTAAGTGCTTTTCAGCAGCATCAAAATACTTTAATGATATGTGATGAGGACGCCACATTGGAATTGCGTGTCAAGACTGTTAAATACTTCAAGGTAATTTCGCTTTACTAAATTTTTATAGCTTTTTGTTGTACTGATATGGTCGGTTGGTATACGCTTATTAACATTTTCTGGGTGATGGCTTTCTTTTCTATCCCTTTTCAACAACCTGTATAATACAAAGCAAATGTACAATAAATAAATATACGAATCATCTATATAAGAATGTTTGCAAGATGATGCTTTGGATAAATATAATTTTATGTAAAGTTTGAAAATAGATTGAAGAGATTATATATTTGTTATATAATGGTATTTTTTTTATTTTAATTTCCCATTAAAGGGCATTCAAAGAGATATAAAAATTGCTGGCGACGGCGATGATAAAGAGTAAATTTGCCTTCAGCAAAATGTTAATAAGCACTTTAAAGTATGTAAACGTTTAAGTTTTAAGAATTTTTATTATTAATTAACTTAAGATTGATAAACAAATAATCGTCTTTTCGTATCGTTAAATAATCTTATTTTTACAGTGCTTAATGGACGTCCATATGAAACTGATTGATGGCATGTAAACATGCATTCAAACTTTGCACTCTTCCAAACTCCGGCCTTATTATTAGCTTCTTATCTATGTATTTCCAGGTGGTATTTTAATAAACATTTTTATATTCCTATCTATTAATACAATGAAATCGTTTATTTCCTTAATTTCAATGAGCTCTTGTTCACCTGAATTCGATGATGACGACCAGTTCAGAAAATTATTATTCTATGTCTTATACGAAATTGTTTGTTTTCCGTGAAATGTTTTGTAAGAATATAGCGGAGTTTAGCTAGTGAGCAAAGCTCATGAAAAATCTTATAGGGGATTGAGTTCTAAAAAACTGACTTACGTAGCTCAAGCTTTATGCAGCTAATTTCTATGTGAAATTACTGTTACATAGCTATATAAAAAGATAGTGTTTTTCACCATCTAAATGCCCACTAATCCAATGTAAATTTTTTACCTCAATCTAATGACGTCGAACAACTATTACCCAGAGAGTTTTGTTAAAAAATGTTGAAAATTACAAATCTTTTCGTACAATGGGTTCCAAGATAAGGCGCTACATGGAGAGCAAAATACCTAATTGCATCGAAAACCACATGAATGTAACGGTGAATATAAAAATAAAATATTAATAATTGAATCTGGGAATGAATAAAAAAACTTAATATTCATATCGTCCGCGCTTCATTGTTTAAAATTCATTTTTTTATTATGTTTATGACAACAAACTTATAAGCTAAGGTTACGAATATAAGTAAATTTAGGGAATAAAAAAAAAAATTATAAATTCAAATAAATTTTGAATAATTATTGAATCATTCAAAATATTAAATTTAAAATAATTAACCAACAAATCGTTTAGCGCTTGTTGAGTAAAAATTACCTTACATGTGCCTGACGCTTTCCTACTATTTTCATCATTATTATCATTAATCAATCAAAATAAGTTTTCAGAAATGTTGAAAACTTATGTTTGTTTAATCGTTCATGCGCGCATACTAAATAATGAATGTTTCTACAAGTTACCCGCTTCTTTTAACCTAATCTTAGTTTGTTTTTTAAAGCCTAGCATAAAATCTTCGAGCTGCCGCATTTTTGCTTTCCCATTCCCATTTCCCATTTATTGGCTGCAATGAAATATTTTATTTTCATCTTTCTTTGTAATATAGGATAACTCCTAGTAACGGCAGCGACATATTATCGTCCTAATAAACCATAAGCTTTTTTAGTAAAACATGATTTGAATTTGGAAGTACTCTTCGCTTGAAGGATCACGACGATCTTTATAGGGTAGGTTTTTATTCAATCAACGCACCAATTTTTTGTTCCGATTCCCAGAACATGTATAGCTACGAACCCTAATGATATTTCGCATTTTGGTCATTCTTTTCTGGTGAACTAAAGGACCGGTGGATACATCACTCACTTCGCAATTAATACATTAGCGCCAGTTTTTCATATGGTAGCTGATAACTTTTAGATTGAATTGTGGTGGACTGTGTCCTAATAGCTCGGATGGTGGTGATTCGGCAAATCAATCAAAGGAATGATATTACTACCCCATGACGCAGGCATTCAAGTCGGTTCACGTAGGGAATCGATTTTGTCACCATTACTTTTGAAAGCCGTGCTGCCTTGTAAGATATTGATGGAATTATACTTTGGTATTCGCTAGTATCTTAGCGTGGGCAATAGTGTTTTCGCTAAGCGTTGCAGCCCAGGATAATAGAAGCTCGGCTTTTGCGGTTATCTTGTCTTAATATTGTTGTGGCTGTTGGGGTTTTTCTTGCATTTCTTCAGTGAGGATTGTGTGCTAAGCGCTCATTGATGTAGGGGCGCGTAGTTAAGCATCTGTTCTTTCTTAAATTGATTTTTACAATTTGTTTTTGTAATATTGAAGTGTTGCAGCAAGCGCATTTAAAAATTTTTCAAAAATTTTCCATATGTATAGTCATTTTTAGTTAGAGCATTAGGATTAGTGGAGATTTGCAATGTCAATCTGCCGGATTTTCTTGAGGCTTTTACGATTTATTATATAGGGCGTCACATAAGTCCTCAGATCTAATTGTATTTCACAGAATTTGAAGCAATCTTTGGGCCAAATAACTCCCACATATGTTGAAATTCATCTGAATATTTTTGTATCATTTGTCTTTGATTAGTTAACAGAACATTTTCGTAATTACTGCAGAAACCTCGCATTGTCCAATTTAAAGAGCCTGTCATTAAAATGCTGCTTATATTATCAATTTCTGCCGATTTCTTTACATCTAACATATTTCGCTTTTTCAGTAAATACTTGATAGTGGAGGGCGAATCAAGTATACAGAATTTGTGATGCATAAGCTTTCCACTTGTCTGCATATTGAAACGTACCGCTACGCCTAATCTCAATAAGTAGATGACTTGCGAGCTCATCAAGAATGCTTCAGAGTAATCAGTTATTACACGAATTATAACGCCTCTCAATGATGCCTCAGCTAAAGCTTCCGATATCGGAATTGAAGTAATCATGTACATGGCTAAATCTATCGAATATTTTGTCGCATTTAGCAAATCTACGATAATTTGAACATTCGAATCCATACAATATGGATTTGAACATAGGGATCCTCTTTCGATGATATTTATTTTATTAAGACATTTTCCGTTATTCGTATGCTTTGCAGGACAAGATAGAGTTAATTCATTGCTCAAAAGTAATGCCCACAATTCCTTTTGCATGCGTTTGCGATTATACCAATTTTTGATTGCACGATGACTATGGTAAATTATTTCCGGTAGCAGGACCAACAAGGTACCATATACGATATAATTGTAAGTTACTGATTCCCACATTTTTACTAAATTCTCGTTTTAAAATTTTTCAACGTCCGCACAGCTGCCTATTCCAAACAATTTAATTCGTTTTATAAGCGGAACATACCTAATAAACTTTTTTTTCTAATCTTTTATTGGCCACGCGTTGGTTTTTATTGGCCACGCGTTTTTCTTAATGTGTAGTATTTTTCAGGTTGTTGGCTGGAGGTGGACCAAGCCAATAGATTTGTGGCTTATATGTCCAAAAAGTATTTTTAATATATTTTTGTAATTGAATAACAGTTGTTTGCTCTAAGTGCGGCTTCTTGTTAGCTTTGCCACTTGATGGTCTTTTCTATTGCTATTGTCGATTGCCAACTATTTTCAATGCTTTTTTTTGTCGTCGATTATCGCAACGTATCGTTAACACTTCGCAATGTCTCATACATCGATATATCGCTTAATCAAAACACAAACTATACAGCGATGGCCCATTTTTTTTTCGCACTAATACAACGATCAATAGCTGTTTATAAAAAAATCACTCTATTTTTGTGTATATATGCATGTTGTTGCTTTAAAAGTTGTACTGTGTGTGGTTCCTATCGTAAATCCAGTACCCTGTGTGTGTATTTTGCGCACATGTTTATTTCTTTACATTCCTTGGAATTGTCGCTATTCGTTTATTTATCATAATTTTACTTTATATAACTTTTGATATCATTGTTATTATTATTATTATTATTATATGCTTAAATTCTATGAATAATAAATTTGATTTTTTAAATTAAATTAATTTAATTTAATTGAAGAAATTGCAGCACATTTGCTTGTGGAGGAGGTTACGGTGAAACGACTTTGGCTGAACACATATACTGGCCAGCCACGTGACACAGGAAGAATTAAAGAATTATTTTCCTTCTCTTTTTTTCTAAGCTAATTTACTCCATTTTTTTATTCATATGTACGTTTCAAATGCAGTTTAAAAGAAGAGAAAGAGATTTTGCAATTTTTATACCCACTCATTTTATTTATTTTTTTTCATAATGTATACAACACCCAAAATGAAGCTTCGGAGACACTATAAAGAGCGTCTGTCAGTCTGTCCGTCTGTGCGATGTTTGTATTTGGCATACTCCTGGTTGCAAAAATGAAGATATTGACGTCAAGTTTGGTAGAAACATTGGAAGAAGGTTGGTATTGAAAATGAGCCAAATTGGTCTGAGCAGAAACCCGCAGTGGAGTGCAAACTGAACGCAACTCCGTTGTTCTTAACAAAAATGTATGCGTTTTTGCTCGATGCTTAGCAATTATGAAAGTTAAACGGCTGAAATTTTTCATCTTTACTTCACGAAATAGTCTATACGTTACGTGCTGAAAATGGAAAAAATCGACCATGCCCACACAAAGTTACAATCGAATTTTATTTTTTTCACTTTTTTTGAGTTTTTATGCTTATTTATCATAAAGCAATTGAGACCCAATATTTAAAGCTATTTGGTACACTCCTTAAATGAAGATGTGTTATCTTCCTAAAAGTAGATTAATTCTCAAAGGAATATGGTAGAGACCGCGATTAATTTTTTTCTTAATAGTACAAAGGGATATGGGTACCAAATAAAAGAAATTGGAGAGTAGAATATGAAAAGCATGGTGGAGGGTATGCGAGATACGACCCTCGCCAAATATAACTTTCGTACTTGTTTTAGATTTGTTCTCTTCTTAATTCCAAATATTTCTATTGTCGTATTGGTGTGGTACTGTTGTTTGAGCTCTTCATTGTAAACGTTGTCATAGGTGCGATAAATTCTGCGTCCGCATCTTCATCATTCATCATTAAGGTCCTATTTTGAAAACCTCTTACAATTGTATTAACTGAAGCAGCATAGTGTTTTCAAATGTTCTTTGACCGGAGCAGCCACTATTGAGCAAGTAATTCCTACAAACTAATTTTGAAAATTTGCTTTCAAAAAAGTGTCTTAAGAATCAATATTTTTTGCTATTCTAAGCTAAGCTTTCCTCTTCTCTTGTTTTTCTCAATCAGGTTGAAGTGGTTCCTTTTATTTAATTTAAGATTTTCAAAATTTAAAAATTTTTTCTAAACCTTTTAAAATGCAGTGAAAAATTTTTCAATTATAATCCACTTCGCTGCGGATCCGTTCTGCTAATATTAATGTCCTGCAATTAAAAGAAAATGGTTGTAAAACATCTCTCTTCGGGTATGAAATGGATTCCTTTCATCTATTCATTTATTTAGAAAATTTTCTGTTCTTTCATTTTTTCGAATAATGAAATAAAATGAAAATCGTAATTATAACACTTGAACCAAATACCGTGCATTCCATTCCTTATGGCACAATTCATACAATTTTGTAATCAAGTGGTTGTCCTGGATGCTTATGTTTGTGACACAAATTCACTTTTATGCAAGTAACACTTTATATGTGGAGTTTAACGTATCCTCATGCTCATCCTTTTCAGCTTCAAATTAATTCTAAATATGTGGGATGGCTGCGCTTAGTTTAGAACGACTAATGGATGCCTATCGCCTATGTGCAAAGCATACGTTGGCTAAGCTCACCTTATGGCTTACTTGTGATAGATCCCTTGACAGGGTAACTGTCTTAGGGTTGACCGAGAAGTTATATAAATGTTTTATTTATAGGAGCAAAACTAGCGCCGAGATCGTAAAAACATCGCAATAATTCCTAAAAATATGGGTGACTTGAGAGCTACAGACATTCTTAA
>CCAG010022063.1:0-40771 GCA_001077435.1 Glossina morsitans morsitans | reverse complement strand
TATATATATATATATATATATATATATAAACCCATCGGCAGATAATCATATGAAATTGAGTATCAATGTTAAGCGTTGAACATAATGACTGCATTTGCATCGTGCATCGTGTCAGAGTATCGTACTTATATATAGCTTAACATATAGCTTGCATTCCAAGTTGGGTGCAAAAGTCATATAAAAGAAATATTTCGCACGATGGACGAGGGAAAGGCATCGATTGTGTTCAGCGCTTTGTACAGGCAAATCGATCAACTGAACAATGAATTGTGTAGAGTACATCAGTAATTCGCTTTAAATGAAAATTTTCTTGCTTTTCTCTTCACTTTACTGTCTGTTGCGCACACTCGTAGTTGTTTTTATTTATTTATTTTTTTTGTTTCTTACCTTTTGTTTAGCGTTTTCTTGGTGTTATTTAGATCTTATATAACTCTGCATGTGTATGAAGTCTGCTTTTTTCTCCTACAGCTATTATTATATACCAAGAAAAAAAATGAAAAAAAAACAACTTCTTCGTGTGCTTGCTTTATATGCATTAGGGTGACTGACATGAACCTTGAACGATAAACTGAGTACAAAATGCAAAGCTTGTCTCATTCGCTTCTTCTTCTTTTACTTCTTTTCCATTTATGATCTATAATTATTTAAGCGGGAGTAGGGTAACGTTAGCCATGGCTTAAATAAAATTTCTATATCTTTTCTTTTACCCTAAAAGTTATACCGACATTAACAGCAAATATGTTAAGCAATTTGTTCTGTTTTTATTACAACCTTTCCAACTATTACCAGCAACTTTATAAGCAGCTGTTGGCAGAGTAGTAATAATAAAAAGGAATTTTTTTTTGTTTTTTTTTTTCTTTCTTTTCCAGGCATAAGTGTATGATGTATGACTTAAGTGATGTAAAAACCGCCCTATAGGCATATGATTGACTATAAAAGGCACGACTTAGAAATACGTAAGCAAAAGAATACTTGACAATAACTTAATTAAAAGTTAGCAGAAAAGAAAGAAGAAGAAGATAATATTGTTCCATGTGCAAAATAATTAAAGCATAATAAACTATTAAAAAACAAGTAAGAATATTCCAGTCAGGCAACGTTGACTATTACATACTCTACACCATTTCGTCTACTACGATTATTCGCTCGTTTTGTCCACTTTACTTTCATGAAAGCCCGCATATGGGAAGCTTAGGATTTATATATGTTGGGGTCCAAAGTATGTAGATCTATGTGATCCAAAATCTCTACCAATCATTTTCTCGCTGCAACACTACTGTGAATTAGTTTTCATAAGCAAAATAAATTAAGCCTTTTTCCGAAGAGCTTACTACTCAGAAGATATCTTGTATAGAGTGGGGCCAAGAAATAGAGTAATGCGGTTCAAATTAGGTCCACTAAATTTTTTGAGCAGATTTTCATCACAAACAAATTAGCATTTAGGCTTTTTTGGCACGTAAGGGCTTACGTTTCATGAGAATCCTTATATGCGATGGTATCCAAAAAATAGACCTGCATGGTCCATATTCGTAAGGTAGATTTCTTTGTCAAGTTACTATTATGAGTCAATTTCCACCTTGAAATATTGTAAAGTCGACCTTTTTACTATAAAAACATTAAATTTCCGTGGATGCGATTATACGAAAAGAGATTCAAGATTGCCTCAGCCGGTCCAAAGTTTTCCCACCAATTTAGAATGCCGAAATACTACAACTTGGCCACAATTGCCGAGAAAATGTGAAAATTGTAATTTTTTTGAATACAAATTTACATAGATAGACGGACAGACATATCTAGATCAATTCAGATTATGATTCAGAATCGATCGGTGTAATAAATGGTGGGCCTACCTTAAGCTCTTACGCGTATTACATACGTGTGCACTAACTTAATAAACCCAGTAGTACAAGTGCTGTAGGGCATAAGAATTGCATTGATTTTATTTTGTTTTTTTGAATCCTTTTTAAAGTTTCTGGCCGATTTTCATGGTAACTCTGCGAAAATAATCTAAGTACTGGATAAAAATTTCCTTGTAGATCTAATCTATCGTCTAAGTTCGTTATCAAAATTACATCAAGTTAGCTAAGGGCTTAAGAAGTGATAATGACATGAAGATGCCTTAGCACTTCTTCGTCGTGTATGATGGACATAAGGTATCTTTTTTACTTACCATATTTTAAAACTTTACATTAATGGCTAAGCATTGCTTTGCTGCTAAGCCTCCAAAAAGATTTGTTGTTGGTTTAGATTTCCTTATAAAACGGTGACTAGAGTCCATTGACATTAGCAAAATTTTGCAAAAAAGATTTGGCGATAAAATGCGTTTTTTTATCTCTCTCTTTTTTATTACTGTGACTAATCTCTCTCTTCTACACATATACATATAAACACGGTGATGATCAGAAAGAAGTAGATAGAGAGGGATAGGATGAGGATGAAAGTTGGGAATCGTGTTTATTAAGTGTTATGCATTCACTTGCGTTGCGACCAAACGTCCATCCTATCAAAGTATGGCCTACCGCCCTGGCCGCATTTGTCGCATACGTTCTCATAATAAAAACTTCGATTTGTACACTTTATGATTATTGAATATGAACTCTTGGAAACCATGTCTTAATGAAAACAACAACCAAAACAGAAAAAGATAAAAAAACTTCCCGACACACACATTCACTTGAGTTAATTTGGAAATGTTTCCTTTACTTTGTCGCGTTAGCCTCCATGCCTTTCGCTCTTTTTGGCTTTTACTTATGTATACATATATATATGTGCGTATATATATATATATTTTTTTTTTTAATGAATTCTTATTAAATATTTGATTACACAACCATTGGTGAAAAATTGCAAATCTACCGTTATTATAACACCAAATATGGTCAACGCACAAATAAGTAACAAATTAATAAACGTTCGGTCAATAAAAATGCTGTTAATAATTGACACGAGTTTTCTTTTTTTTTGCTTTATGTAATTTATGTAACACATGTATAAATATGTATGTGAAAATAAATTAATGTATACACAAACACACACATATACATATCTAATATATGTAAAATAATCTATATATAATAAATTAATATACACACATACACATATACACATATACACACATATATATATATATATATATATATATTAATATTATATATATATAGTATAAGTGTACACATACATAGATACAAAAACGTCAAAATACATATAAAGTAATATATAAATAACATAAAGTATTATAGCAAAAAGAGAACGTAAGAATTATTTTATTATAAGATAATTAAGAAAACTATAAACATCTTGAAGCGTTTCTTTGTTACGCTTCTTTTACGAACACTATTTAAGGAAATATTGAATAATCTAAAATACATTGTGAGTCGTTGCCTAATAAACTTCGTACATTTATTATTTGTTTACTATAATGTCTGTATAAACATTTTAAGTTAGTATTTATTAGACATCGGTTTTTAAAAATATTTATTGCATTCATTTGAACCACGGAGCGTTTATTCGGATGCGTGACATAACACTTTCGGAAACTTATCTTGCAAAACAAAGGTATGGGCTTAGGTGTTAAGCTTTCAGGCCAAGCTGAATGATCGGCCGAACTACACTGCGAGGGGAAAGACAGGTAGATAACCATAAACCGCCTTGAAGTCCCTCGATACTCACGAATACAGGTAGTATGTGTAGTCCTATTGTATATTATTTTATATCCTACCTACAGGTGGTCCAAGGCTATATTGAAACCCACAAAGACTTGAGGGAAACCTACCTGCTTCAGAATCACTTTTAGAGTTGGATCTAAGCCTATCCGTCCGTCTGGTTGTCTTGTCTTTTTTTCTTATATTCAACATATATTCTTATATTCAACTTATATTCTTATATTCAGGTGGCAATTTTTGAGATATTTTAATGAAATGTTTTGCACGCTGCCCTTATATCCGTCCGTGCATCTAATTTTCTGCTGTTTAACCTACTGGTAGCAATTTATGAGATATTTTGATGAAATTAGCTACACAGAAATATTTTGACGCAAGAATGAACGCAATTGAAATTGGTACAGATCGGGCCACCATTTCGGCCATGTCCCAAGGCTTTATTTATCCTATGCTTAATTGCATTAAACGAAATAGTTTGGGGTATTTAATGATGAGTTGTGGCCCAGTGTAAGGGTTTTACTTGCTTTGTGAATGTTTCTAGTTTTTTTTCTTTCTTAATGTTTCCTTTAGAGAAGAAGTAGATTTAGTTGATAAACAATAAGATTTGGCGTTTGTCAGCACAAACTTAAAGGAATAGATTAGTCGATTTCTATCTGCGACATAAAATTATTCTGTATTGAGAAAATAAATTTACCGGCGAAATTCTCGTGGTTTGCGGGAGGAATTTGTTATATATATTCACCCTTTTATACATTGAATTACGTATGTTACTTATGTTCATGAAACCAAGTCATGAGTAGTCAACTAAAAGTAGAAATAGAATGAAGCATGAAAGGACTCTGCACACATTCACATTGGGCATTTTTTACACATCCCAGCGAATGTTCGGTTGTTAATATACTGAATAACAGAAGAAGAAGAAGAATGAAATAGGGAATTATAAGACTCGCATCTTTACTTCGAAAGAAACATAAGAGGATTAATTTTCTCTGAAATGCTTAAAGTAAAGCCGTGATTAACGAGAGCGAATGCGTCATAGGTCGTTTCAACGGCAGACTAAGAATAAAATGAAATTATAAACTGAAGAAAAAGGCACGCGCTTTTACCTCGAAAAAGATATAGCGGCACCACTTTTCAACTTTAATGTAAAGAAATCTGCGCCGAAGGTCCATCAAACATTTTGAAATATTTAGGATGAGACCGCTATCGATGAAAGAACGTGCCATGAGTAGCTCCAACGGAAGACTGTGAGAACAATGAGGCATGAAATTATAAGCCAAACAAGAAAGATCCGCACTCTTACTACGAAAGAGACATAAGAGGATTAATTTTCTGCTTGAATATAAAGAAATTGGCGAAGGAGGCCCATCGAATGTTCTCAAATACTTAAGGTAACACCGCTATTGATGAAAGAACGCGCCGTGAGTGATTTCAAAGGGAAGACTAGGAATAAAATGAATTATGGAATTATAAGTCAAAGAGAAAAGACCCGCATTCTTACTTCGAGGGAGACATAACGGGATCAATTTTCTGCTTGAAGAGAAAGAAAGGCGCACGCTCACCGTATGAGATTGCTGTTAGTTCAACAAGGTCTCGTGAGTGTTTTCAACTGTTCAAGAGCAGTCCAGTTGATACATTAGGACATGCTCTCTTTGTGTGCTGGAATAAGCTCAGTATAGAATATTGTAAGCTGCTAAAACCATCCATGCTAAGACAAACGTCCGCAACTCATCAAGAGATACGAGAAAGTGATTTTTTAGCGTGACAATGCTTAAGCTGTCCCTTCATGACGCACAGATGGAAACATTGAAAACGGCCGTATTCTGCAAGCATTGCCCCTTACAGTCGGTACTTGTTTCGATCAGTGGACACATGAGCTGACCGCCTAGCATCTTGGCTCAAGTAGTCAAAAATTGATGCGATACGTAGCTCATCTCAAAAGTTGAGCAGCTTTAGTGAAAATTTTATATATTACCATGTACTAGACAGCAATCAAGATTTTGTTTTTTTTTTTTTTTTGTCAACCTTGATATGCTTTAATTGTTTAACAACATTTACTCACTTATTTGTAATTCAATTACGTCGAATAATATAAAATTTATGTCTGTACACGATGTAATCGGTGCTTTTTAAGCCGTCAAAATGTCATCAATTATTAGGCCATTAAAACGAAAAAAAAAAAAAAATGATAATAAAAATGAAAATAAAATGAGAGGTCAAAGTGGTTTATTTGTTTATTGCACTCATAAAATAAAGTTTATTTAATTTTTCTTTATTTTTTCGTATACCCATAGTATATATATATATATACTATGTAAAAGGCTAACCAAGAATTTCCGTTAAATTAAAAAGTAAAAAAGAAATTCTTTTTACACGCATCCGTCTTGGCTTTCACAACATAGTTCGGTTCGGTTCTCACATATAATCAAAGCTTGCTATAGAGAATTCTTATTTCTTCTTTTATTCGTGTAATGATGAAAACGTGTTTAGCTTTAAAAATGATTGTATGCTAAATAGATATTATGAAGATATGCATATATACATACATACATCCATGCATACATGTGTAGTTATGTCAGTATAAATTTATCTGGCAATATGTATAGAATTTATAATAAATTACTTTTAAAAATGGAAAACACAGATAAATCCTTGAGTTTCGATTATTTTTAAACGAGGAAAACATAAGACTCGAGTAGAAAATTATGTTTAAAACCGCGCTTTGCTTTAACGCGCCGCAATAATAGCAAGTATATAGGTTCGAATGTAAGATTAACGAATCTTTGGCAAGCATTCACTCTTGGATGTTGGACAGTGTGCTTTAAATTAACCTAAGTAAGACTGGGGCCTTATTTCTAAACTGTCCTCCAATGGGGTTCTTCAGCTTGATTATTGAGTTATCTGAGTATCCTACTGATCTTGTGAAGTCAAAGCAACACCTTAGGGTAAACTTGGATTACAAACCCAACTTTGGCCTGACCATTGATGCTATTCCTGGATAAAGTTCTCTTACCTTACAAAACCGAATCTGTACTTGTTGTTCTCTTTATGTGAAACATAGTATTGCTCTTTCTCTTTCTTTTTCTTATATGACCAATAATTGGTGTTGGCATGGTGTTGAGGACAACCAAAGGGCTAAATGTCTAGCCAACACGAAAGCCTGACAAACAATGTTAGGTCCTGAATCTTGCTGTCACGTAGCAAGAAGTTATATTAACAGAGTGGTGTCGCGATGAGCACAGAAGAAATCGAACTGCCGCTGGAAATAACCAAAAAGATTCATAAAATCTTCCGTTATGGCCCATAAACCACAGCAACTAGGAAGAAGCGACCTACTTTTAGTCATGGGCCTATACGCGGGTCACAATTCCCTTAGGTAAAATCTGAAAAACATGGGTATATCCGTCACAGATTTATGCAGATTCTGCCAAGGGGCGAGGGAGACGTCCCATCATGTTCTATGTGAATGTGAGGCCATCTGAATCGCGCAGAATCGCATATCATATGTTTGGCGACCATTTTACGACGCCGGACACGGTATGGTGCTCCCATTCAAGGAAGCTGGCGGGATTTATAAGAATCCTAGAACTGGAAGGCTAGGAGCATGGACGAGTACAACAGATCTTCTGGATCGCGGTACGATTTTCCCACGCCATTAATAATACTAATAATACTTAGCAGACGTCTACCGTTCGTGCAACACTGTAACAGTTGGAAAGAAGTAAAGAAACCGACAAAGATAAGGACGCAATAGCCGCTAGTTAGTAGGTGTTTACCGGTCGGTTAACACATCGGTAAGCCTAGTAAGCTAAGATTCCCCTTGAGATTTGAACTCGCGAACACTGACTTGACAAGCGCGATTCTCAACTGCTTGATTGTTCATGTGGATCCTCTGCTAGTGCTTCCGGTTAACTATTTACATGAATAATATGCGGAGGGGTATCAGGAATATGAACTTCCCCATCTTTTTCTCTCTCCTCAATTCTTTTCGACCTTCACCGTGTTAGACCAAATGGGAGACACATCTGAGTGATTCGTCATAGAACAGAAAAGAAAGGGAAATAAAAAACTTTTCATATTGAAGTCTTCTTCCCTTTGCTCGTCGTATAACTTGGATGGGTTTCAAACTATTGCCAACTATTGCGACGCTTTCTCTATAAAATTGAGCTCAGAGAGCACATGTACTCTTACGTTCATCATTTTTTAAAGTTCTCCTTCCTTAGGCACCTAAGCTTTCTATTGTTAACCCACCTCTACAAAATCATTCGATCGCTATCGTCCAACCTTTTAATGGATTATAGAAACGTTGAAGATCATATAGGAACCTTCTCGTTTTATTACCATACCATTTGCAGCTATTCGGTATAATCTTTTACGTCCTATGTTGCCCGATATTGGAATGCGTTACCGTTGAATTTGAAATCCTTTGAAGATTCCTTGAATATGTTTAGCAAAGAGAGGACCACGATCTTTTAAGCTTGTAAATATCATTCGCTGCTGGCAAGAAACTACTACTAGGAACTTTATAGAGCAAAGTGATTGCATCAAGGACCCCTTAGTCGAACTATACATATACTTATGGTACAACCTACCTCTGGTGCATGATAATTGCACACTTTGTAGCTATGTACACTGATCTATGACTTTTTAATTGCAATAATAATAATAAATAGAAACAATTTTTTTTTTAGAATCTTTTTACACGATATCGCTTTATTTACCACGGTTGGAAAAATGATTTCTTTTTTTTTTTTGATATTAATTGTTGCCATTGATCATAATTTGTTTATGATGCTTGTTTGTTTTTTGTTCTTTTCTCTAAACATATTTCTGGTGCAAAAAGCATCGTTTCTTTGCTATAAATTTCTGTAATAAAATAAAAAGACTTAAGTAAAAAACTTGTTTAAGGTAAAAACGAAAGATATTTTTCTTAATTAAAGTTTTTTTCTATTGCATTGCATTTCTATTCTATGTTTAATTTCAGTTGACTTGAATGCTTATATTGCTACAACAACAACGGCAACATTAACAACAAATTCTTTATCCACTATATCGCCGAAGCTTATGGAAACCACAATATTACCAATAACGGCATTAGCGGAAGAATCATCATTATCGAGTAATGCGAAAACAACATCAACAACAACGGAAAATAGTAAATTAATAGAAACCACCACCCATGAAACGAATAAATCGATAACCATGACAACAACAACAACAACAGCAACAGCAGCACCAGCAGTAGTAACAACAACATCTACTTCCAGAAATGATATGAAAGAAGAAAAATCCATTATTAATGAAATAGAAAAAGAACAAATATTGACTATAACAACAACAACAACAACACCACCAGCAAGCAAAGAGAATTTCATAACAACTATGCCATCGGTAAACGAATACGAAAACAAGAACAACAACAACAACAATAGTAATAACAACAACTATAATCAACAGCAACAGCATTTAAACAAAGAAGAAAACTTTATACAAAAGATTGGAGAGGAGACTACTGTGAAAGGTGAAGGAGAAGAAGAAATGGAAAAAACAACCGAACTTATTATAAACACTACGATTAATGATGTCTACGCGGATGAAGATGAAGAGAAATATGTGAAAACGTTATCAAGTACGGAACATTATCGTGAACCCGAAGAGCAAATAAATCAAATTTCAGTTGATTTGGAAGATGACGTTAAAGATTTAAATAATTTCCGACATCCGATTACATTAATAACTGCTACCCAGACTGAGGATAATAAGCAAAGGAAAAAACATGATCCGAATAAATTATTAATAAAATCGGAATTAGAACATGAAGATCCTTATCATGCACATATCTTATCCGAAAATCATGATCGTTTAGCCGAACATGAAGAAGAAAATTATACGATAACGTCAAAGCCGGAGAAAGCAATTATTTCAGTTAATGGGGAAAACTTCAACAACAACAACAACAACTATACGACACCAAAATATTTTATAAAATCGGCAACTGATGAGATTAAAATAAGCGCTGAGAATGAAGCGACCATTAAACCTTTCATCAATCAATGGCATCATCAGCAAAATGATAGCAACAGTGAAGCCCGTGCTAGAGCAATAAATGTTCATCACAATATGTCTACCGATATGGATGCGAAAATAAACTCGAGCTCCTCATCGTCAGCATCATCAACAACTAGTCCTATAATAAATATTGTTGAAGGACATAATCAGCATGATAATGATAATGGCGATCAGATCTATAATATGCCCAGTCATAGCGATAATACGAAACCGATGAATGATATTTATCCGGCTTATATATTCAATGGCGAGGGCCGGTCAGTGCATTCATCCATATCCGCTGAAGATGATTTACCTCAGCATAATTATCATTATAATTTTGTGACAACCGAACGTAATCATCATCATCATCATTATCATCCGCAACAGCATTTAAATCATTTTCATGACTATGCGCAAAAAAATTCTGCATTAAGTGATGTTAGTATGGAAGACGAGAGTCAAGAGGATTATAAAATACGTAATCAACAGCAACAACAACAACAGCTACAACAACAACATCATCATTCACAAGACTTTGTGGTCAATGAAAGTTCATCATCAAATGATTTTAATACCAATACAAATTCACCATCAACATCATCTATAGCCACGATTTCAAATGCAACCATGCCAGTAACAACAACAACACCAACAACAACAACAACGACGACAACAAACTCGCCTTTAGTACAAATGAAAATAACTGAAATAACTGCAGCCGGTGATACTATACATCGCGAGTGTATAGAAGATGGTAACAGTTACAAGGTAAGTATGCATAGACATACACACACATATGCTTTTATATATTCATGACCTTTTCACATAGTTGACGTTGGTAATAACCCTGAATATATTACCGCTAGTGGTTTTATTGTTTGATTGTCGTACATGATATACGGTAAACAGAGAAAATAAGGAGAGAAAGAAAAAAAAAAAAGTGTTAAGAAAAACTATAGAAACACAAAATTAATTATCCAATGCCGGAAAAAAAAAAACATTGAAAAGATTTGCGTCTATTGTGTAAAGAAATTTATTATAACATTATTTTTTTTTATTTTTTTTTTTACTTCTTTTCAATTAAGTAGAAATTTAATGTTAAATAGCCACTGAAAAGATTTTACGATTTCGACAGAAAGTCCAGTCCAGCATTGCAAACAGTGCTGGTTAAAACTTTCTATACTTTATATATATATATATATATTTAGTTATGCTTAACACGCACATTACTTGTGCATGAATCACTGAAAACTTCGCCATAAGAGCATTTATGGTCATTAATGCATACACGTACGAATGCGGTAAAATGATTTCATAATGCATTTGCCTGAATGAACTGACCTTCCCTTTCAAAGCAAAAATCCAAAAAACAAAACCAATAACAAAGTTGCGGATAGTCTGTTTAAAGAAATACTTTTGAATGTTTTAACATTGATTGAACTTAGTTGGCCTTCGTCAGCAGTTAAGAAATTGATTTTTGCCTCTTAAATCGCATTAAACGTAAGTGCGGCTAAACGGCCAATTATAATCGCGGTTTAGATACGATCATTTTTGATAAACGGATAAAAATTCAAAACAAGTAAAAATTTAATTTGATATATTAAATCTGAATAACTGTACTTTTAACAATATATTTACTTGCTTACGGATAAACTTGGATAAACAAAGATCAACTTTTGAAAGCTAAAAAGTTGCTATCTGTCTGTTAAATTAAATTAATCTTATTTCTAACAATTAATAACAAAAATATGCAACTTCCGGATAAATTTGGATAAACGGATAAAAATGTAAAAAGTCGAAACCTTCAACTTAATCAATTAAATCTGATTAACTGCACTTTTAACAATATACTTATTTGCTTACGGATAAAGTTGGATAAGCAAAGAACTACTTTTGGAATCCATTTGTTAAATCAATCTTATTTCTGATTGACGATTAGTACAAATATTAGAAGCACAAAAATTGATTTTCAATCTGACATTCGGTTAAGGGTACTTGTTAACTCTTCAATTTTTAATTCATATATAAGATTTAATGAGTTTTATAAAATAGATAAAAATAGACAAAGATATAAAATTAATATCCGTCAAATTGAGCTGAGAAATATATTAAAAACAAATAAAATATTACAGTGGGCCATAGCTTATTATTGAACACCCTGTACAACTTCGCTTAATACAGTTATCCATAAAACGACTGTTCAAAATAAGGTGTTATAGGGGAAGTGATCGTAAAAATGGTCCGATGTGAATGTCCGTGCTAGTGTCAGAAAACGCTAGTGTATCAAGTTTGATTAAAATATCTCGCAGATAAAGTAAGAGTAAATGATAAACATGCGGACGGACGGACAAGCTTAGATAGGTTTAGAAATGATCCTGAATCTATCAGTATAATGAAACGTGGATTTAGTTCAATTCTCTGTTGTTTCAATTTCCTTCTTTTATCCGCAATAACTTTATACACCCAGGGGTGTACACAAGCGGTGTAAGGTATAAAAAGGCAAAGCTTTTGCCTGCAGAAAGCATTAGAGCTTAGTTGGTTTTTCTCTCTTAATGCTAACCTTGTCAGCAGATGCATTGGACCATTTCGGATGGGTGCTGTAGCTCTTCATCGCAAACATGACAATCACAGACAATAGACATTAACTTGCTGCGCAAAACATAAAAGACATGAATGGTACGTCATAAAGCATAAGCATAAGTAAGCCCTGACAGGTCGGAAAGGCCTTTCTTTTGGGCGTATTTCTTGAAAAGATCTTTTAAAGTTTACTAAACAAGTTCGCCTTTCTTGGAAGAATATTAACGTGCAGTAAAATCGAATCCATAAGTATTCTAATCGGGTTTTCCGATATGAAATGTTAGGAGAAAATTTCTCAAAGATTATTAAAGCAAGGCAGGCAACCTCCGTAATTTTGTAACTTGTAAGCAATTAAAAATATCTGCTCTTTCTGGCAAAGGTGGACAAGCACTTTTCGTTTGTTCAGCAGAGAGGCGGATTTGAATCGACTACAGCGGACAGAAAGGATTTCGAATTTCAATGAAATAATTTACAGTTCAAAAGGAATTTCTAATGTCTTATCCCTATGTTTAGAGAGACAGCAATGGTTTGGTATTGCAGAACTCTTAATATAATTCTTAATGTCCGCTTCCCGTTGTTACAAATGAGAAGACATCTTCCGGTATTACTTAAAATATATATGTTTTTCTTTCTTTTTCTTCTTCTTCTTCTTCTTCTTTTTTTTTGCATCAAAATATTTCCTAGTCGTTCAAGTTGCCTAACTTTGTGTTTGATTGTTTCTGGGCTACTTTCGTTTCGTTTATGTTTCTTCCAGTCCGGCAGAAGAAAAAAACAAAAAAAACAAACCCAAAAGAGATGCGGAAAAATTGGTTTTCAAAAAAAAAAAAAAAAGAAAGAAGTTTAAATTACAATATTTAAGATTTGCTACGCTAACGATTCAGGTGACGATTGTTAATCATTGGCTTAGATAACGAACGACGAACAATTACTTCCGGAGCAAAAAAAAAAAAAAAATCCATCTACAAACTTGTCGATGATCTATGATTTAACATAACGCTTCGTTGAAACTTTTAGATAAAACATTTGAAAAAACTATGAGATGCAAATATCTGAATAATATTTTAATTTATTTATTGCCAAAAAACTAAAAATAAACAAAACTTAAATGCAAGTTTTTTAAAAAAAGAAAAAATTTGCGAATGAAAAATGAAAAAATGAAGAAAAGTGAAAGTATTCGTTAAAAAGTAAAAATGAATAAATCAAGAAAGAAATCTTGCTTGACTTGCACCGAATCTTTCAATACCCATCATAGCCTTATTTCTTCTATACTGCAGAAGCTATGAAAATGTGAGCAAGCCTTTATATAGCATTGCTGCACTGCTGCATTACCCCCGCTTGAGCATTTGAACATAAGTTAGCTTTCCTATAAAGGGATATCGCGAACTCATCGATATCAGCACAGAAGCGTTAAGAGGACACATAAGAGTCGAATGTTACTTGTTTTTGATTATTTTCCTAAAACACTACAAAATAAATTATAAACTACAGCCAACGCAAACTTAGTACAAGTATGACATAAAGCATCCATTGACATAAGGTAGACTTTGCATGTGGAAAAGATGCCTGCTACGAAGCATTCCGATGCAGCTGCAGCCGCCAGGTGCGTAGTTAATAGACTTGTCACAGAATACACACACAGTCACAGCAAGTAATTATCCACAACGGAAAGAGTGAAGAAAACTTGCCTATAAGGATAGCAATAACATTAGAAGTTAACACGTGGCGTAATGTAGTGGTAGTTGCAAACCCACTTTTCGGAAGAGAGAGAGTGCCAAATGTGCAGTTGTTAACACGATAAAGTCATTCGATGCAGAAATCGGACACGTGACGGAGTATTTCGATAATACATCATTACGTCATTACAGCTTCATTAAGAAAATTTCGCAAAGTGAAGAGGCTAACTCCTATTTAGAGAAGGGGATCAAGCAAAAAGTTAGACACATGGACATACCAATCGGAAATAAACAACGTGGTCCTTTTTTTTTGCTAATACAAACTTTTACGTATCCTGTCAGTTTGGCAAACAGTCCCAACCGTTGCCAGTATTGCTTGCAGAAAGTCTTTGATGTGACAGCAAGAATCTTAAAGTACCAACACCACGTTTAATTATGTGTGTTCCAAATGATTGGTTCCAAACAATCTCCTCACTTTTGTGCCAGTTTCCAAAAATGTTTATACAAAATGGTCCTGATTCGAGTCAAAGTGAGATGCGATATTGCTTTTCAGCTTCTCTAAAATATGAGTTCTTTAACAGAAAGAATCAATGACTTTGCGCAAAATATTGAAGAGAACAGTTTACCAGTTACATGGAAAATGCTCGATGACTTACGTTCACAGCATATATATGGTTTTCAATAAAATAGATTTTTCGTCACCTACCTTGTTGAAATCCCATGAGCAGCCTTCCCGCTCTGAAACGGAACAAGAAGCAACAAACAAGAAAAGTAGATTCTAAAATACTCGATCGCTTACTCAAGTAATGCTAAAAAGTATTGTCTACATTTTTCGGAAAGCCATAGGTCAATTTCTTTAATTTTTGAACGTAATTCCATGAAAATAAAAGAAAAAATTGCTGATCAACCAAGTATTGGTTGTCAATTTAGTGCCAGTTGCCTGACGGTCGAAACATTATGGTTCTACGAAGAAATACGCATCGACTCATTTTCCTACATCTTCAACTTTGTAGAACCGTTGATCTGCTAAACATGACTGCATCGACTTGAATTAATGCCAATCAGGAAGAGAAAGCTCTGGAGAATAAGCAGTTCAACCGGAGCTAATCAGAAGGAGACAGATGTGAAGGGAAAAGCTGTAAGCCCAAGTCGAAGTTCATTTCCTGGATTGCTTTTGCTGACAGACATACACAAATCTCATTGTTTTCAAAACAAAACTTTTTTTTGCACGAAATCTCGCTAACTGTTTCAGTCATAGCTTATTGCATCTTCACTCCAAGCCAGCTTGGTCATTTACGTAGCTTCAGCTGGATTTTCAGCCGCACGTTAAATAGAAATACTGGGGTGATATCCATCTATTTATGTCTTAATAGACACTGAACAACAGCTTGTAAACCACTGAAACTTCTACCGTCCAAGTTCCAATATCTAAGCTATATACTATATAGCCAAAGTATGGAAAAAAATGAATACTTCGCGTATGCAATCTGTACACCTGCTGTGATTAGAGCTGCAATACTTTACTTGCTTTACTGGTTTACTTACTTCAAATGTTTAGCCAAATTCTTAACGAAAGAGCCCGCCTAGATAGCGGAAGTTGGGAAATTTGAAATCCCAAACCAGTCGGACAGGGAGAAACACATCTATTTCCCTGTTCACTCTGCTCTGCGAATATATATGCAATTTTTAATAGCATATTTCTAAGCGTTGTCAAGTTTTGATTAACTTAATATACTTTTGGGATTCGTAGGAAAAAAAATGAAACTAACATAACAGTAAACGATAATAATAATTTTTAAAAGAAATCATGTAAATTTTTGCATAATTTTTACTTAACATCATTAGCAGTAAATATCTAAACACATATTTAAAACAGTTTAACACGTAATACACGTTCACCTTAAAATTATTTTGATTTGAAACGAAGTTTTCGTTTTTTTCTGTGAATTTAAATTAAAATAAAAAAAAAAATTTTTTAAAAGAAGTCAATAAAATTTTTTAAAGCTTAAGCTGAACTTATTTATGACTAGGCACGCAATGTCTGAATGTTTATAAGCAAATATATATATATATATATATATCTGTGTGTTTGTGTGCTTGTTTGCGTATGGGTGTAAGTAACTTTTTGAAAATTTATTTCATGTACAGACGGGTTTTTTTCTATAGCTTAGGTAGCCCAGCCAGCCAAGCATTCAATCAGACAAACAGACAGACAGACAGACATATAGGTATGGAGACTGAAATGCAAGCACAACTATAACCAGACTAACTTAAGTCAACAGCAGCACCCTATACACACTTACGAGCAGACCGGTTATGAGAGCAGTATTGTTTTTTTTTTCTTTTCCTTCTTTTTGCTTTTTTTATTTCTTTGGGTTGTTTTTTTTTTGTTTTTTCTGTTTTTTAGTTCAAATTCAAACTAAATGTGTAACAAGAAAAGCGGCACACAGCCGAACTGAGTTGAAATTTTTGAGTGTTTGTGGATTTTTTTTTTTTGTCTTTTCGCTTCTAGATCAGGCCAATGCTCGCAAATACCGAATTGCATAGTGTTTCGCATTGCATGAGCATAAGATTAGATGTCAGTAAAATCAAAAGAAAAAAAAATGAAATGTTTAATGCAATAATCTAATAGTGAAGTGAATGCGTGTGTGTATGTGTGTGTGTATGTTTTGAAATGCCTTCACTTTTTTTAATTATAGCAACAACAACAGCAAAAGCAAAAAATAATAATAAAATATAATAAAAGAAAAATAATTTCAAAAATGTATAAAATTCTAAATTAACCTTTAAACACAATTTGTTTTTACATTATTACGCTTATTATGCTCATCGGAATGTATTAAGTTTGCAAAATGCATGTGACTTATAAAATAAAACATCGACAATGCATTCTCGATTACAACGAACACTTGAATGAATTGATTTGTCAGAGTCGATCCATCCTTCCATTGGGATCACTGTTCTCTTACTCGAAAGTTTCTTTAGGACCAGAGTCCTGTTGGGTAACAGTTTCTTTTGAAAAAAAAAACCACTTGATTTTCATCTTTTAGACAGACTGAGTTCAACATTCCGCACAAAGTGCATCATTAGTTGAAAATTATTACTATTTAGAGCAAAAAGGCAAGTTCCAGGGCCAACAAGTAAGATAAGCGCTAGACTTAGTTTACATTTTCTCTCATATCAATGTTGATGAAAAATGAGAAATGTCTTTGCACTGACTATAACATAGATGAGAGAATTTGATTCAAGTTTGGTGATAAATTATCACTCAGGATCCCGCGATCCTAGAAAATCAATCAAATCAACACCAAACAGCCTTCAGGTTAAGACTTTATATATGGCTCAGGTGCGGCAGGCGTTAGAAGATATTGTTATGCTGTTGACCAGTTGCTAGCGACAATTTTGCTGTAGGAGCAGGATGTAAAGACAGAAGAGCCAAAGTACGCAAAAAACTTTGTTGAGTGGTTTGCCATCAGGAGAATAATTAACTGTTTGTCGCTAAACGTTTCAACAGTTTTCAACAATAGATCTCATCACAATCACCGTACTTTTCGACTAGAATTGCAGGCCTGCCCAAATGGGAAAAAAATCTAAAGTGCCTTAAAGGGCTCTTTTGAGTTGCTTGTAATCAAGGGAATAGCCATCCATTTGCGGCTGAACTTTTCAGCTGCTTTCAACAACAAGTCCTATCAGAGCCGTCGTGCTTTCAGGTAGAACTTGTAGAACCTCCCATCCGAGCATTAGAAGAAATCGATGCTGACTTTGTGAGAAATACGATTATCTCTAAAAGTCCACTGTTCCAAGACAAAGGACTGAGTGCTCTTTTATTATGAATTTCAAGTGCCTGCGGTTTAAACTGGTTTCAACGATAGATCCTATCACAGTCATCGTTCTTGTCGAGTCGAACTTCTAGGCATTAGAAGAACATATGCCTGATTTAGTGGGAGCGAAAATTATTGCTATTAGACAAGGATTTAAAGACAAAAGACGCAAAGCACGTGAAAAAGCTCTATTGATTGCTTTTCCCTTTAGAGAATGGCCAGCTGTTTGTGGCCAAAAATGTCAAGTGTTTTCACAATAACTGTGATAGGGCAGTACTTTTCGACTGGAAGGTATAAACCTTCCCATGTCGGCGTTAAAAGAAATCGATGTTGAGTTTGTGAAAACGACGATTATTGCTTTGAGAGCAGGATTTAAAGAAAAAAGACCCAAAGTGCGTGGAAAGGCTCTACTGAGTGCTTTTCCATCATGAGAATCAAGTGCCTGTGGTTTCAAGCGTTTCCAAAGATAGATCCTATCACAGCTATCGTCCTTGTCGAAGTTGTAGATCCTCCCATACGGGCATTAGAAGACATTGTTACTAACTTGATGAAAGCGGAAATTATTGATATAGGACCAGAATTTAGAACCCAAAGATCCAAAGTACGTGAAAAGGCTCTATTCATTGGTTTTTCGATCACCAGATTAGTCAAAATGCGGGGCGAAATATTTCAACTGTTGTCAAACCAAACATCCTGCCACAGTTACTGTACTTTTTGAGTCAAAGTTCTAGACCCTCCACACTAAACGTCCCGAGTTTCTCACCAGATGATTTTTTTTCTGCTGATGATTGAATGCCATAAAGTTGAACTTAATAACAACAGCAACAACAACAGCAACAAATTTTGAATAACAGGGCCTTTGTGTTATAAATTTATAGCCTTTTTTTTTGTTTCAAATCCATAGAAGAACACCGTTTTGGTTGTAATAAAGTAAATTCTAATAAACTTTACAGAAAGAAATAAATATTAAGTAGCAAACGTTTGTATGTAGGCCGAATATGATTTCATTCTTATTCCTTTTTGGGTGTTTTTGTGTTTTTTTGTTTTGTTTTGTCTTTTCTCCTTCAATTGTATGTAAGTTTAATAATTTTGAATATCTTTTGATAAATTCATTAAATAACTTGCAATGAGTCAACGAAAACAAAAGACTTAAGACACAAACTTGTTTATGCGTTAGACGGACTCTATTTCTACTTCCATAAGTATTTTAATAAATATGCGCATATGTGCGTTGTTTAATATTTTTAAAAAGTGTTTACGTTTATATACAAAATACAATCGTATTTACATAAAAGGCTATACCGGAAACCTGATTATTTTTGTTGTTGTTGTTGTTATATTTTTATTCGTGTTAATGTTTTATTAAATTTATTTTTATATTATTTACTGTCTATAATTCTCGTTAATTTGTTGTGTGTCACTTGTTGTCTATTTTTTTTTTTTTTTTTTTTTTTTTATTCTCTCTGACATTTTCATTACTATTTATTGCTTTCTTGTTTTCAATTCTTAACAATTGCTCTATAGAAGGCGTTCATTATCAGTTAAATTACTTCATTTGTAACACCAAAAAGTATGTTACGATTACGCAATAAAATCCATATACTATTTATTAGAGCAAGAAATCACGAACCGGTTTATGGCTGTCGGCGTGGAGTAAAGTCGATGGCTGTCGCTTATCGACTTGCTGCGACGAGTGGGGAGTTTATAGCTGTCGATAAGGTATACATTTTTCTCACTGTCGAATGGAAATCCTTGCTATCGTAAAGTACGATCGAGTGCTGTTGATGTCGATAATTATAAACCGGTTCAAGACCGTCTCAAGTTATTAACTGCATTCTTGGGAAACTTTCTACTGATTTTGAAGAACTCGAAGCCTTGGTAAAGGCGTATTTCAGAAAATTGAAAGATCGCTTTAATGTCACCATCAGTGCCAAATAGTAATCGTATCTGTCCGGTTAAGTGATTTGGATTTTTTTTTTCTATTGGGATTGTTTTGGTTGATTGTTTTTGTTACTCTATAAGAGAGTTAATCCTTCCTCTCTGGTGCCTTCTACAATAGGATCATGTCCGTTACCAATCTAAGTTATAAAGATTTCCAACTTTTATACCGCCACATCTTCCCAATATTTTTCGAGTCTCTACAGCTTCTCTTATCTTTTTTAGTAGCTTCTTTTAGTCGAACTTTATCAGCAAATCCAACTTCACGTTTGAAATTGGAGGATTAAAAAAGTTTTTGCACCTCCTTTGGCAACAGTTCGTCCCTAAGTACAAGAAGTTCGCCTCACCGGTTCAAAACCTTTAATTTAAGTTCAAGGCAAAAAACTTGAAAATACTACGAAGCCAATAAAACATCACATTATGAAGATTTATATCCTAAAGATAAGACTAAACACAGGGTCTAGAATACTTAATAAGCCTTCCTTTCGTTTATAACATAGTTTTCTTTTAATTAGTAAATCTTCAAAGTCCTTAAGTTAATAGATAAACTTATAAAATCCCTACCAAACGTGGAAGGCACGTAAAGATTATGTATTCAATTTCAGAGAAATATGGATATTTTGGATTATGAAGCTTTTCTAGGCAGATTTACATAAATCTGTCCTTACATCCAAATGCTTTCAAGGCTGTTGAAGTCGTCAAAATAACGATAAAAAGGTAAATGTTTCTCTGTATGGCTTTCGATGGAATTACGTCGATCGACTTTCAAAATGAGCGTGATGCGGAAGCAAATGCACTTATATCCACAAGAAAATTATGATTGCATAGATAAGAAAGTCATACTTTCATTAGGCAAACCCCGCTACCTGAAATAAATTATTAAAATGGTAAGATATTTGAGATTTGCAAAAGTTAGTCCACAATGAGTGAAGCTTTACTTGTTGTTTCTTTTTTGTTGTTGTACTGTGAACCACTTGTGGTACAAGGGCACATTAAGCTTGTGCCTGTGTACACAACATCCAGAAGGAGTCAAAGTAGAATCACCTTTTGTTATACCGATTGATGCAGAAATACTTTCTGTTTGTCCATCCGTCCGTTCGTTTTATTTGCAATTTTTGAGATGTTTTGATGAAATTTTGCCAATAAATTTCGATCCAAGGACGAAGGCCATTAAAAATAACTTGAATCGAACCAATTTTTCGACCATTTTCCATACAAAGCCTTCTTTTGAACGATCGTTGTACGAATGACTATACTAACCGAAGTGATGTAGGGTATTTAATAGTGAACCGCGCACTGCATTGTAGTGTTTTCACTTGTTGTTATTTTAGTTGGTTATCGCCCATACATGTGCATAGAAAGGATTAATCATTTGCGTTCTAAGTTTCTCTGATTGCTCTTAAACCTAACTAATTCCATTTAAAGTCGGTTAAGAGGTTTGCTTTTGCAATTTTTATGATCAAGATGTGAAAGTTGAAGAATTCTTGACTTAACTTTCAAATTTTTTTCTTTTTTTATATTTTCTCTTACTTTCCTTAAAGAATTTCATTTTATAAATATGCATAACATGCTCTAAAAAATTTCATAAATTCATAAAAATTATGAGCGCAATAAAAATATTTTTTTATGTTTTTTTTTTTTTTTTATAATAATTATATATTTATTCTAACCGCACAACAGCTCAAAGCTGTTTTGTTGGTATTAAATATGAAATAGAAATGCTAGACAAGTCTTTTCTGCTGTCTTTTTTTTTTTGTTCTTGTTTTCTTTTCTTCAGAAAGCTGCCAAAAACTATTGCAGCAATAATTGCAAAAAAAAATATTTTAAAAAAAGTTCCTAGAGCTGGTGACTTTTTGCTCATTATTATTATTATCATTGTTATTGTTATTGTTATTGTTATTGTTGTTATTTTGCTTTCATTTCCATTATAGAATGGTGAAAATATTGAACGTGGCTGCGATGAGCGTTGCACGTGCAATCGTGGCGAATGGATTTGTTCACCTCGTTGTATGGGTAAAACATTCAAACGTGGCACCATGATGACCGAACAACCGAATTGCCATGAAATGCCAGTCGAAGATGATGAATGCTGTTCATCGATGGAGTGCGGTAACGGTAGCGATAGATTTATTGATGAAGAAACATTTCTACCCACGATAGCATCGTTAAGTGCTGCTAATCAAGTGAACGGTAAGTACGAATTTCACTCATTGTTGTTGTTTTGTTTTTTTTTCTTTCTTTCTTTTTGTCTTTCTTTAATATACGTGTAACGATTGTAAAGTAACTTTACTATTAATGAAATAAATAGTAGTAACAATTTCATATTTAACTAACCGTCCTTTACTAAAGAGAGAGTATCGTTATTGCGCGAACTACTTTGTTACTATTAAGTATATTATGTGTTGTGTGCTAATTATCATCTAAACTTATGTTTTTAACTCTCTCTCTCTCTCTCTCTCTCTCTCTCTCTCTCTCTCTCTCTCTTTCTCTTTCTCCCTCTCCCGCTTTCTCTACCTCTTTCTCCCTCACCCTCCTCTCACTCCTATTTCTCTGATCTATTCTTCTTCTCTTTGACATTCTGTTCTCTTTGTCTCCATCTTTCGCTCTATTTGGTATGTGTTGTCATATCATGCATTAGCTACCAACTCACAAAAATCACGACTCGACTGTCATTACAATGGCGGTGTTTATAAATTTCGTGAACGTTTGGAAATTGGTTGCGAACAAATCTGCCATTGTGATGAGGGTGGCGTGATGAATTGTAAGCCACGTTGTGCGGCACGCAATCATACACGGCTCGATAAGTGTGTATTCGTAAAAGATCCCAAGGATGTTTGTTGTCAGTTGCAATTGTGTGATGTTACTTTAGATGATCACGAGCAGACCCCATCGCCGCCGGTTGCCCAAAATGCCATTGGTGACGACAATTATGGCTTTCATGGCTTACACGATTCAATTAAAGGCGATTGCGAATTTAAGGGTCAATATTACGAGGATGGCAAACAATTCCATGACGGTTGCGAACAATTATGCATTTGTACCAAGCAGGGTGTACATTGCGCTAAACTGCAATGTCCTTCGTCGTTTGGCTTAGATGTCTTGGATCCGCATTGCTTACGCTGGGAACCGGAACCGTTAGATTTTAAAGCCGAACCGCCGAATTGCTGTCCAGATAGTATGCGTTGCGCAGACAATGGCACTTGTCAATATCATGGTGAAACTTTTGAAAATTGGTCTCAAATACCTACCAATTTAACCGGTAAGTGACTTCTACCACGCTTCCCCCATAACCCAATGATGACATTAAAGCATTAAAAGTTTCACTTGGCTCTGAACGTAAAATTGTTTAGGTTGCGAACAGCATTGCTATTGCGAGAATGGTAAGATTGAATGTCGTCCCGCCTGTCCGCCCATTTTGGCCGTGCCGCCGGCCGATTTACCTTGCCATCTTGCTCAAGCCCGTCTAGTGCCCATACCGGATGATGAATGTTGCAAACATTGGTCTTGTGCTTCTTCTATTTCAAAACCTACTAGCAGTAGTACTAGTAATCCAATCAACGATATCCCCATTAAACATACTGGAGAGGATGCGCTAAACGAAAGCTTCTTCGGTCATAATGGTAAATATTTTTTGTAATTTTTCGTTGGCTAACCTTGGCCACGCATGCATGTTTCCTTTAAGTATTTTTTTGGTATGTGTATTATGTTCGATTTTTCATAGTTAGCTCGCTAATGTGGCTCGAAAAGATATTCCCCTTTAGTATGCTTTAGTAGATGCTTAATTAAAGAAGCTATGCAAAGAATATTTGAAGAGGATTCTTTTTCATTTCATTTATTACGCGATAAGATTCCTTATCTGTCATATAAAAAGGAATTATAGACAGGAACAAGTTTGGTTACTAACTATGAACTGTTGTTGAACTTGTTAAGATTTATATACGCCCCGCTGATATGTAGACTTAATTGCTTTCCCTTAACCTAACTTAGTTTTTGTAAATGTCTCCCGCTTTATGTTCCAATATAAATACCGTTGTAATATTTAATCTTAAGAGTTATTAGATAATTATAGAGAAAACGTCGTACGGCCTTCAAAGGGATACAATTTTTAAATTTATTTGAATTACGATATGCTGAAGCTTTTAGCTTTTGACTCGCCCTTTTAATTACAGTTTTTTCCATACCTTGCTTAAGCTGATTTTGTCTTGTATGTTTTACGGATCCTTAATGTACAAGTTTAACGCGTCAGAAGATTGCCAAACTTTACCGTGATGCGCGTGAAAAATCAATTTTTCTAATCCTTCTCCATCCTCTTCAATTATATGATAGATATAATGATAGACACATTCTTTGAACCATAACAAGCGGAAAGACAATAGCGGGATGCGGTCCGCCATTACATACCGTACACCTTACCAATTATTCATATAACGACTTTTCAAAATACAGTTTTATATGGAAAGTGATTGAAAAAGTGATCCGAATCGAATCATTTTCAACAGTGTTCGTTCTTGGGACAAAACCTGTCGACGACCTAACAGATTCCATTAAAATATCGCAAAAATTGCGATAAAGGACAAGAACAAAAGAAAACAAGACAGATAGACAGACAGATAGACAAACTAATATCGATGCAAAAAATGATTCTGAAATATAAACTCAAAAGCGAAGTACGACCGGAAGATGTATTTACTTTTCTTGCAGACTAATTTCTGTCGTCCTCGAAGTCTGACCGTGTGTTCCGTATACGACTGAATCGAAGTTTTCTATGCTCCAAAAAAAATAAACAAACCAAAAAGACTACAACGGCGCGTGGCTACCCAATAGGCATCCTATACTAGTTTGCTTAATGGAAAAACCGTAGCATTCGATCTGGAGCCAAAACGGGCGGATGGTAAATTTCATCTTTCATTTCGCAAGAACACAAGACCGACAGACAGACAAACAAGCTTAGAAAATGATTTCGCCGTTATAGTTAAAGACGGATCTATCTCAAGTTCTTCTGAGTGCAGCAAACATCTGCACAAATTTAATACCACAACTGGTGTAGGGTATAAAAACTTGATTACTCCTACGTTGGCAATACTTAGTTGAAAACCATTGCCTTAAAACTTAACCATCCATTCCCTCCTTATATGAAATCTAAACACGTATACGAGATTTTGAACATATAAATATGGTTCCATACAAAGTACGATTATGAAGATTGATGTAAAAAAAGGCGCTTACGAATATGGAAATGTTTGCGAATATGAAACGGCTTATGAATGTGCGTATGTACAGGAACAGGAGCACGAATACGAATATGAATCTGAATATGATTATGAGCCCGAATATGAACACAATCTGAACATAAACACAGTTGCCAATGCGAATTTGAATATGAAAACTAGTATGAATACGAACACAGATACGAATATTAATACAAATTTGAATATGGATATGAATATGGATAGGAATATGAATACAAATATGAATATGAATATGGTTAACAATAGGACTATGATTATGAATATGGATATGAATATGGGTAGGAATATGAATATGAATGTAGATATGAATATGATTATGATTATGAATGCTAGCACGATTACGAACATGAACATAAATACGGTTATGAATATGACGGCAAATACAAATACGATCATCAATAGGCAGAACTGCACCCATTGTCATTAATTCGTAGCGTTCCCATTGATCTTTTTCTACAAAACATCAAATCTTTTTTATATCAAAGTCAAGCTTAGACGAGACTTTTGGAACTGCATTCTGTCCATTAAACCGTAGCGTTCCCATTGATCTTCTTCTATAAAACATCAAATCGTTTTTATTTTTGAATCAGGCTTAGGCGGGGCTTTAGGAAATATATTCTGACCTCTAAGAATCAGAAAACAGTTCATTAGTAGGTACGATAGGAAAGAGTAGGTATTGATTGTTAAACGACATCTTTGTCTTAATTCAGAACCAAAGAGAAAGAATCAAAACTATAGTCGTCGCATTAAAAGTCTTCTTATAGCAAGCATCTTGAAAGTTGTATTATAATCATGGTGTTCTTTGATCGATCTTAGATCAACGATCATTTATGGGAATATTCATCTAGAAATCGATCCTTAATTTCCAGCCAAACGAATCAGCAGAGTTGTAGATATGCTCAGCAAAATATTTTATACATAAATCTAGAATTTTCTTCTGTCTTCTCGCTTTCTTATCATTAAAAAGCTATCTTCTCTAATCATTTTCAAAATTCTTAACGAATTTCTAACACTGCAACCATAAACTTATTTTTAAGAAACTCTCGAGTCATACTCACATACCATATGACTATTTTTTTTCTCTATATTATTCATTCCGCTCTTCTTATTCTTCTTATATGTTTAATGTGTTTCTTTTTTTTTATTTATTTTTATGTTTTTTTTTTTTATTTTTATCAAACAAAAATCGCTTCATTATATAATGTGCACTCATCCATCTAATTAAATACAAACTATGCCTCATTTTATAAAAATAAAATTCAATACCAACTTTCAAACACTATGCAACGTGTAAATATATGTGTAAAAAAACAAAAAACAAAAAACAACAACAACAACAACAACTTAAAATGTGAACCCAACAAATGTTATCGTTTAAAGTGGATACGAAAAAAGAAGAAGATTATAATGCAGTGGTTGGCAAACCTGAAGATAAAAAATCCACCAATGCCTTTTATCCGACATTGGATGGTAAACCGCCTAAGGTAATGGCGACTCAATTCGCTTACGATCAGAAACCAGAGAAACCTTCTAAAAAACCACTACAAGTGGTTAAGCAGAAAGACATTAAATACGACGTTCATGAGCCTCAAGCGGAAGACGATTTACCCCATCCAGTTTTAGGTGCAGGTTTTATACCATTGCCGCCACGAGAGGGTGCCAAAGGCCAAGGCGCTCCGGGCACCTCGCCTTATGACACGGTGAATTACAATCAAAATCTAGCACCACATCATCCGGGCCCAGGGGCCTATGGTTTTTATCATCATAATGATCCTTTTAGCTCTTACGAACCATACGAAATCAATCCAAATGGTATACCACAAGGTAAACCACCCACACCTACTAGTCAATCAGATCTATTCAATATAATTGGAGCTGGAGGTGGGGTGGCAGGTAAGCCAGGTCAAGGTAACCCTTTGCCGCCACATGTACGCATAGAACACATACTGCAGCATCTACAGCAAAATCAGCATCCACCAAATCCTGCTTTAGTGCATATACCGCCCTTCAATAATGTTAGCGGAGCTCCGATGCACACACAATATGTACCCATAGTTCATAGTGGACTGCCGCCACCACCTCATGGTATTGCCATTGTCGACGGAACCCCGGTAAACTATAACGGATATCCGGTATTGCCAGGAGTTGGGCCTGTTGCCACTCATCTAAGTCAAAATAGTTATCCTAATTCATCGACATCATCGAAAGGTCTGGCCGCAGCGCCCGCAGAACAAGCTACCGCCGCTTCAAAAACCCATAAAACAGGTTGACTATTAAAAATCCTCTCTTTTTCTTTCTCCCTCTCTCTCTCTCTATCTCTCTCTCTTTCTCTCACACTCTCTCTTTTCCCTGGTCGTTGTAACCCATATAAGTTTAGAAACTCTAACAGTAGATTTCAAATAGCTTCCCATTAATTTCCAGGTTACGGTTGCACTAGCTAAACTAGACTATCGTGTATTATTAGACGCATTATCCTATCCCGATTATTTTTTATTATTTTTGTTTCGCGAATAATATTTTTGTTCTCTATCTTTGTCAATAGGTCTTAGCAATATTCAGCCCGACATTGAAGTGCATACCTTGGAAGCTATTGATCCACGCACCGTGCGAGTAGTGTTCACTGTTCCTCAAGTCTATGTAAATTTACATGGCCGTGTGGAATTGCGTTATACCAACGGCCCCAGCAACGACACAACCAAATGGGAGCAACAAATATTTGCCCCGCCCGAAGACCTTATAGCCACGTCACAAATGGAATTCGATTTGCTGGGCTTAGAACCGAATTCTCTATATAAAATAAAAATCACTTTACTTTTGCGTGATCTAAATTCGCAACCGACGAGTTTAGTGTATACAGTAAGAACTCCAGCTGAACGCAGTATAACACCACCTCCCCCACCTACGGATTATCGTCCAGATTTCCAAGATGTACTTAAAAATATAGATGATCCCGAACTAAATGTGAGTGAAAGTAACTCAACGTGGCTGCATATAACCTGGAAGAAAGTTTCCGACGATCAGCTAGAATATATAGACGGCATACAATTGCGTTATAAGGAATTGACGGATTTAATCTATTCCTCAAGTCCTTTAATACATCGCTCCTTAACTTCTTATACCATAGAAAATTTGCAACCTGATACGGGCTATGAAATTGGCCTATACTACATACCTTTCCCCGGACATGGTGCTGAACTAAGGGCTGGTCATATGATTAAAGCACGCACTGGTCCAAAAATGGATGCTTTTGCTTTTGAGGTTATGGTGAATGTAACTAAAATTAAAGCTCAAAGTGTTGAAGTGTTGTGGAACGGTGTCCCCTATCCAGAAGATAAATTTGTTAACATTTATCGAGCAATTTATCAAAGTGACTCGGGCAAAGAGGACTCAAGTGTCTTTAAAGTAGCCAAACGTGATAGTACCACTGGTACGCTAATAATGGATTTGAAACCGGGTACCAAATATCGTCTATGGCTGGAAATGTACATGACTAATGGAAAAATTAAGAAGAGCAATGTAGTAAATTTCATTACAAAACCGGGGGGTTCCGCAGTACCGGGAAAAACGGGTAAGTCTAACTTATTCTTTATAGCAACGAAAAAAAATGTACTTAAAAACAATGAAATTTTCATAAAACCAAGGTTTAAATGCTTACCAAAGGATTGAAAGCTTCATGGATGGTATAGGTAATTGAATTTTATTTTCTAAAGTACATGCTAAAGTAAAATTATTTTAAACTCGTTTTTATCGAAGGACGATATTCGCACTTTCTTTCCGTCTTCTGTCCCCCAAGCTTAATGCGTCTGCTGGGACTCCAAACTACCGCATAATCTAGTGTATAACAGGTGCAATGCACCTCGAACGAGTGGTCATACTTTTGCTATGATTAACGTGTGGACGCAGTTACAGTGAACACTCTAAAGTAAAGTAGAGGCATAAAAATCACCAAGTGATCAAAGGCTTCCCAGACAATCAGTAGGCACCTCCGATCTCCCTTTCCCAACTTCTTTGCATTTGACCGTCGCCGTGTTTATGCACGTCTGTGGAACATAGCCTGGGAAAACGGTCTCTAAACAAAGAAGTTATCAACCTCTTAGAGAAAAGACTAAATAGAAGAAATGTAAGGTTATGTTTTTGTGGAGGCTTATCGATGAAAGCATTTTTATTTCTTGGGGCACGTAAGTTCTGTGTATCCGATTTGATGCCAATATCTTTAGTACATCACGAGATGCGAGATCCTTTAGTTTAAGCCTGAAAAGTACGTTCTTCGATTCGTCTCTGTCTTTTCCACCGACCCCAGACAATATTCTCGGGCGGCTTTTGGTGTTCTTAGAATTGCCAAAAACAAAAGGAACTATATAAAGCGATAGGAGAACAGTCCAAATGGAATTTCTAATGAAAACGCTTCAGAAACACTTTTCAAGCTTTCAAGCATTCTTTTGATAAGGTCAGTATCCGTCGTTGCTGGATGGCCGCTGGGATCTTCACCTTTCAAATCAAAATTACCAGCTCTAAACATCTTCAACCAATTGCCGATGGTTCTAATAGTCGTAGTACGAATCCCATAAACGAGGCAAATCTTGTCTCCAGTGTCCTTAACACTACACCTCTTTTTAAGCAAGGAGGTATAGTCATGGCGCATATGCTTCCTTTGGCTGTCCACATTAAACGCCGTAGAAATGGTCTTTAAAAGAGACTTTGCCGCCACCAAGGGAACGTACTTTGAAAGAGCGTGTCAGACGACTGAAATCGATGCCATAAATGAGCAATAGATAAGCCCTTATGTTTACAAACATAGTCAGCTAGAGGATATACATAAATATTTGGGATACCCCTTATACATTGCGATTGGACCAAATTGACGCACATCCACAGATATAGGCACACCGCGTAGAGAATTTCAGTATTTCAAAACTTTTGAAGAAAGTAGACTTCAATATGTCTTTACCTTTTCCAACGAGTAGAGGTCAGTACATGAGTTCAAATAAAAATGCGAACGGTTTTTGTAATTTTCGTACAAAAATTCAAAGCTCGTCAAAATGACGCACCCCGTAAATCTAGTGTTAATCACCGGATTGCATGTTCTATGTCAAACGGCGCCTTCCGACATGCAAACACATCATGTCTATTATTTGTTGACGAGTTTTTTTAAATCGGGGAATGATAAAACCCGATAGTTATTAGCGATCGTTGGAGTAATGCTACACACCCAGGAGTCCGTAAGTTTATTCACTTCACTTCACATTGTAGTCTAGTAGGGTAGTATATCCTTTTAGGATTCTTAAGTTACGTTTCATCTATGGAGCATCTTGCATATTCGCTAGATCTGACCTCATTTTCATCTGTTTTTGAATCACAAAAAGTGGATGCGTTCCCAGTGTGCTTGCCGGATTGCAAGATTGTAACGGCTCGCCTCAGTCTATTTTAAACAGTTTTCGTTTGTTTAATACAACTCTGCCAATTTACTTTATAATACATTGCTATATATATATATATTATTTATATATTATTTATATATATATATATTATTTATATATATATTATTTATATATTATTTATATATTTATATATATATATATTATTTATATCTTTATTTACTATATATGGTACAAATTGTTAAGCAATAACTCTTACTACACGGTAGGTGCAAATATTGTGAATCTAATTAAAGCTTAAGGTTTCCTTTCGTCTTTTTTAAGGGATATTAATTTTATATATTAATCAGAATTAATTTTAACTTTGCATTCCTTTTTTATACGATAGGTAAACTTTTAACGGCTGGACTTGATCAGCCGGTAGGTGACTATTATGGACCTTTGGTAGTGGTTTCGGTTGTCGCCGCTTTAGCTATAATGTCAACTTTAGTTTTATTGTTAATATTAACCAGAAGGCGTGTACATCAAACGGCCACTATAACGCCACCACGTAAAAGTGATGCTGCTTATGACAATCCATCCTATAAAGTGGATATACAACAAGAAACCATGAGTATGTGTTAATTTTTAATAATAAAAAAAGAAAAAAAGTTTAAAAAAAATTTTTCGTGTCTTCTTTTCTTTAGATCTGTAGCAATTCAATGGTATTACGAATCAAAACCAATAGAAGAAAATTTTTGAATCCAAACTATTTCGCTAAACTCAAAAACCAATCCTTCAGCTACTAGTTATGTGTGTGCATGTGTATGTAAGTGTATTTAATAGTTATAGAGAACAAAAAGAAAAAAAAAAAAGACTTAAAATTTTACTGTAAATATAATAAAAAAAAAAGAAAAAAGTGACTAAAAATTGGAACGAAAAATAAACGTAAAAAAAATTATATAAAATAGTTTTTTTTTTTAAAAAAGTGCCAGAAATACTTAACACTTATGAAATAAATATGGAAATTATGAAAATTTGGCCTTAAATAAATAATTAAAACAAAATATTATATTTAAAAGCCATTATTTAGAAATGTTTGCATATAATAATATACTTATAAATATATATATAGGATATTAATATATATATATATACATAATACTATGTAATCTGTATTCAATACTTTTCTTTTGAAATTTTGTAAATAATTTTTTTTTTGTTTCGAAGCAACAGCGACACGCCTTTTTTCCATAGCTTAAGACGAAATGTATTCATACTGTTAGGTAAAATGAAAACAATAATTTATTAGCATTTTGTTTTTCTTTTTTAATTAAACTTTCATACGCTTTTTTCAAAATTTTCCCTTTTTCTCTTTTTTTTTTTTTGTTAGCTTTACTTTTGCTTTAGTTGACTAAGAAAATATTGAATTAACACTAATTTTAAGTTTTAAATATAAAAAAATATATATATATAAAAAAGTAAATAAAAAATAAATAAAAAATTTTAAAGAAAAAATTTAAAAAAATTAAAAAAAAAATACTTTCCTCAGTTTCTTATTAATTGAAGTTAAATCTCTCATGATCATCAAAATATTCTGTGCATTTATTTATACAAATTTTGAAATTATTCACACAACTGACTCATAATTACGATCAATGTTAGTTTGTTGCCGGTTTACAATTTTAATTCATTCATTTGTTTCTCAATAACGCTATTCTCTTCCGTATCGCTGCTTTCATTTGAGTTGCAAAATTCCGATTCGCAGGATTCGGTGCCAGCATCATCGGCTTCACCTTCGCCATCTTCCTGATCCTCGGATTCATCTTCGCTGTTCGATGACGCTATATGTATATCGGTTATTAATTCTCTTAGGAGTTCGCTTTCCAGATCAGTTAAACCTAAGCCTAAATGCTTTTTAAAGATATCCAAGAGAACGTTCTTTAAATTGTACGCTAACGTTTGTAGATGCGTTGCCGGGCATACAGTCATATTTGTTATATAACGAATATAATCGTCTAAATAATAATAGTTAAAGACTGCTCTTTCACCGACATTGAATAATTCATGAGTAATTAGCAATTGTTTGACCAACCATTCGGAATGCATTTGCAATGCTTGAATGCAATCTTCAACGCAGTGACGTGAGAATTCATAATTACGATACAACGGATAGATAAGTGATCGCCTATAGAAACTGATTACCACATCACGTAAGCGATAAAATGGTTCAAAATAATAAAGTGTAGGCGTTAAAATACTGCGTGTCCATCCCGATTCACAATTCGCTTCATTGGTAGTGGATCTGAGGCAAAAAAAAATAATTCAAGAATTGGAGAAATATTATTGTGTAAATACCTTATATCATAACAAATAGCTAAGAGTATACTGATCAAGCCGCAATCTACTTCCACTTGATCAAAATCTTTTGGCATTTTCATCATTTCCGGTTTACAAGTTAGATTATGCAATAAACTTTCTTCATCACTAGTCAATGTGGTATCTAAAGGAAAAAAACAGAACAAAAGTTATGACGGTATTTGCTAGATCACAAGGATCACATAAATCATAAGCGATTTTTTGTTTTGTAGATCGATCAGAGCTTTTTCATAATTAACATTTAAAAAATTCTGATAAATATTTGAATCAAATACTAATAAATTTTAATGGGCAGATCGGATCAGTCTCTAAGGTTTGGAGAACCATGCTGTGATCGAAACTCCGGTAATGAAATCAAAGTACAACTCTCGTATATCTCGACATGCCGTGGTAGATGTAAAGCATATTGTTGGTGAGGTATGAAAATGTTCAGTGTTCTTCTTCTTCTCTTCTGAATTTCAATAAACAAAAACATATAGTAGAGTTCGAGAGTCGGCTTTAGAAAAGTCTTCTCTATCAAGCAAAACGCAAAATAAAGACTTAGGAAAGAAGTTAAATAAGGATTCTTAGAGGAAAGCCTTTCCTTTAATCTTGAAATATATTCTTATCTGCAAGATTTTCACTAAAATCTGATAATACCTGCTTGAAACTTCGAGGTCTTGGAAAAGAAATTATAAAGAAAGAAATTCTGATAGTCAATTTCTATGGTCAGAGTAGGCCGGTATCTAAGCTTTCAAGAATTCCAGCTTGATCAGGTCCCCGATGGAAATTTCTGGATTTTACAAATGGAAGTACAACTCTAGTATACCTCAGTTTGTAGCGGTAGGCATGGAGTATATAATCGCTGAAGTATCAAAATCTTCAGTGATCTTCTCTCCTCCTCAATTTTCATAACAAGAAGACATCGCAGTTTTCTAAAGTTTGAAGGGTTCGATTTAACGCAACCTCAAGATGTATTTACTTCAAAGATTTGGAAAAGCAGTTAGAAAAATGATTCCTAGGGGGAAGCCCTTCCTTCCAATCTTGAAATACATTCTTGAGTGTAAAATTTCAGCTCAGATTCGATAAGAACTGCTTGAAATTTCGAGGACTTGGAAAACAAATTATAAATTATAAATAAAGAGATACCAGTCCTTACCTTTAAAGTTTATATTAAATAATGCAGGATTATCATGTCCATCGGGTATTTGCAGCTCGACAAAATTCAATTTATATTGCTCACGCGAAAAATCGCGCATTTCATGAATATTGCGATCAATGCTACGTTGTAAAGGCGAGGCTTTTGAGGGCTCCATTATGCGTGATATATTTTTTAAATCGCACTAAAAAATAAAATTCGTTTCATTTATCTTTTTGTTGTTGTACAGTAAAATGTAAGTATACAAGAGTTAACCTCAAAATTGCGTATTTTGCCATGAAATTTACTAGCGAAACCGTAATCAAATTTTGCCTCCAATTTAACAAAATCTTGATTATCATCATTTAATTGTATGCGGCAAAGGTCAGTAATGCGTTTTAATTTTCCCAAATCTAAAGGTCTCTCAATCGAATTGAATGACTTCTTATCGTTCGAGCGAATTTTTCTATTATCCCGTCTTTCTTCTTCTTCATTCGCCGGCAAACAGGGTAATTGTAAAAAAAGCACGTGTTGCTTATTATTATAAAATAGCATTAAATTTTTAATATCCTTCGCATCAAAACGGCGATATGAACGAAATCTGCAAAAACATTATATGTAGAGATTAATTAAACTAAAAAAAAAAAAGTGGAACTTTTTGTTTATATACTCACTTGAACAATCTGACATCGACATATATAAGAAAATGATAATCTCCCAAAAAGACGTCAGAATTTCGAACGTTAACTATTTCTCTTCCCGAACCGATGCAACTACTATTACTACTACCACCGGGTTCAGCTGCGCCCGTTGCCGGTGATATTTTTTTTAATGGTACTTGCAATTCACACAAATTTCCGCTATATTCACAAATTATTTTAAGTATATTAGACATCTCCTTAACAAACACTTATAGACGCGGCAAAGAATTATTTATAATGCAATGAAAAATTTTATTTCTCAAATTATTTTCTCGATTTTAGTTTTATAAAGGATTTTAAAAATATATATATATACACATATAGGTAATACAAAAAAAAAGAAATATATATACGACATATATATATATATATATATATATAGATGAGATATGTGTATAAGAAAAGATATTTTTCTAAATGACATTAAATGTTAGTATAAAATGTAAATAAAAAACATATGTTTTACGACTATTTTTGACGTTTTCTAACTGCAAGCTTTGTTACAAATAATATGCTTTTCCTTCTTCTTCTTCTATTTTAATTAGAATATTCTTCAGATGATTTTCAAACTTTAGAGGCGCTATTGTGAAGTATTGCTTGTAAGGAAAACAATTTAAAAAAATTTATAAAAAATTCGATTTTTGATTCATAAAAGTTAGCGAAAAGATATTAAAAAATTTTCTTCTTCATTGTAAGCTATATTTAAGCCATGAAAACTGTTATTGAGTTAATACTCAAAATAATTGCTTCCGTAGCTGCTGAAGAAATGATTGCTTACATAAATGATCTAATTTCTTATTGTTTTTTTTTATCATTCGTTTTTTATAGTTATTTCCTTCATATCTTTTATACAACATGATTATTACAAAAGGCATTTTAGCGAAGACATACCCAGAAATCGTTGATGTGTGAATAGTTATTACTTTTCTTCTTTTAGCAAAGACAATTATGTGCGGTCTCTTGTGGAATAAGTTCTACAACGTATTTCTTTTCCCCAAGTTACATGAATTATGATCGGAATAAGTTTTAAATTTTTTAGCTTGCCGTTGCTGCTGATCCAGGAATATAACAAAAACAATAAAAAAAATATATATATAAATAATTAAGTATATATACTCGAATATCGATTTGTTAGCCGCTGTTCTTGCTCACTTAGCTGCTATTGCGATTATTTTGTTTAAACGCAGCAGCAATAACAAAAAGAGAAACAAGAATTAAAAAAGCGAAATGAAAACAGGTCTCTTCAAGCACTTTAAAATTTTATTTCCTTTCTATAGGTGTTTTTACAAAAGTCAGCGCTTTATAGCGAACGTATAAGGCGTCTAAGCTGTGCCTTATAATTTCGTATGAGTCTTTAATTGGTAATATTTTATAAATGGTCAAGACTTTATTTTGCTATATTCTGCCATAAATAGTTGCATATCGATTAGGTAGCATATCCACAGAGTCGTGTTTTCCTTTCAACCAATAATCGCCAATTATTCGGCCAATATCATCCTCCAATGTATATTTAATCCTAGAACAGGTTCATTCAATTAGCCGCACTATGACACAGACACAAACCATATCAAAGGCCCTGTCAAAAATTTGAAAATCGCCGCTTCCATCAACATGGAAAAGCTGTTTGATCAGCACAGGTGTAATATTTCCTTCTTGTGGCTTTTTATCGGCGGCCCAAGAGCCAACGCGAGCATCTTGAGCTAAAAAAACAAAAAATTGGTAAAATTAATAAAGTGTTAACAAATATTATCATTAACTTTTTTTAATTTTTTTGCTAATTTTTCTCTTTTCTTCATCTTTTACTAAAACAGGTAACAAAATGTATTGATTTGAGCGGTTCACAAATTTCTTGTAAAACTTTGTTTCAAGTAGAGTGCTGCGACCGTTGCGCTGGAGAAAATTTTAATAGGAATAATTGTCTTGGAGCCAATAGTAAATCGCCAAAGTGTATGTCATTTTTTTGCTGGATGATGTAGCGGAACGTGGCCATTAATCAATGAACTATGTACGATGAAAATATCGCGATCTGTCCATCCGTCCGTATTGGACTTCCGCATTTAATTTTTTTATTTTTATTATTATTAACTATTAACCAATGAACTGTGTATGACGAAAATTTATCACGATCCGTCCATCCGTCCTCGTTGAACGTTTCTCATTAAATCGATTCGTTACGAATGTGTATTTGCCATTATGTCAGAGTGTATGTATGTCATTTTGTCAAGTTCTTTCAACCCAATTTCATACCACACTTACTCTATGCATGACGAGTATATTCGTCATCGCTAGTTTCTTGCGACACACTTTAAATGCACATCTTCCATAGAAGTTGGCAATTGTGGTCATTGTGGCCGCCCTAAACGTCCCAGCGCTTCAACAACTGATGGAAACATTGACGCACTGAAGAAAATTGCTATGCAGAAACGGAATCATGCCTCGGCCATAGTATTCACTGGGCCCTTGGAACTTTTCCCTGCTTCCAAGACTGAAAAGACCCATGAAAGAACAGAACTTTGCCACGCTTAAGAAGATAAAGGCCGCATCGCTGGAAGAGCTTAAGATCATGCCAAAAAGCGCATATGAGAAGTGCCGCGAAGATTGGAGAAAGTCATAAGTTTATCATATCTAAGGGGGGTTACTTTGAAGGGGAAAAAATAGTTATTGGCGAATAAATAAATATTTTTCGAGACAACTAAACAGTCACCTCTTTTTGCTGAACACACCTCGTATTTGATTTTTAAAATTTCTTTCATTTCATTTACTGGATACACTCATTAGACGGTAGGCTTTCATAGTACAGTTTTCATGCCATACCGCCCGGATTATGATGTCGTTGTTATTGCTTGACAGGTAAAGTGCGTAAAATGCGCAAATGGTCAGTGCTTTGTGTTTGCTGTCAATAGGTTGCTAGTGTTTGTGAAAATATTTGATTGGTTTTTCGTATTTCCTTTGGTCATTTCCTTTAAACGCTATGAGTGTGTGTGTGTGCGAGCATTGATATTTATGGTTTTGTGTTTACCTTTTAATTTGGTGGCTACCGTTACACGAGATCCTCTTTCAATTTGAACTGATGCAGCATTCATACCCATACTTAGGCATTTACGAAAGCGACAATATGGGCACCAATTACGTCTAAGTTTATCTACCGGACATTGACCTTTCGCTACCGCAATGCATACATAATTTTTGTTTTTACGTATGCTACACTTAAAGAAACAAGAGCAACCATCACAACATTGGACACCGTAATGTTTACCGGAACTTTGATCACCGCAAACCTCGCATTTGCGAGATGATAATAAATACAAAATTTATCGGTATATGCCGGTTAGCCATAACAAACACACATGATACACTGACCAGCAATAGTTGAAAATTATCGACTTTTATACCTGCTTCCATCAACTAGTATATGGTAATTTCCTTATAGCCGGTAAATATATGTTTAACACTTAAGAGACACTCTAGTTAGAGAGCGATGCTTATATTTCTTCTTTCGTCGACATCGAGACAGGATTGTTTTCCTAATGATATGCAACTTTAATCGCATTTAACCGAAAATATATTTGTGCACTTGAAAGGTGACATAAACTCTTAAGGAATTTTAACTGTAGCCTTCCTTTAGCCTTAAGCAAATATGAGATCGTACATGGTGTTCGTTTGCTGGCGAAAGGGGCACAAAGAGAGCCTTGAAAACTTAATCAATTATTATATTTTTTATAACCGATATCTTTATTATACGAAACTGAGAGATTGAGAATGCTTTATAAATGAGAAAATCATGTGTCCGTCCGTCATCATTATGAAAATAATAAAAACAACTAAGGAAATTGTATTCGGTTATGGACGAATCTTCTATACCTAACACCGTTATCTTGAAAAAGACCAAACAAGTAAAAGAAGAGGGCGGGGCTGATTTTTTCTATTTACAAAATAAGGGTTTTTTCACAAAAGTGTGTGTTCATTGTAGGCGTGTCATTGTCAAAGTTTACTCACTTCCAAACTCTTTTGCAAATTTGTAGGCCATATATTCATTTTCGCTAGCAGGAGAATTTTTTACCACAAATACTTCACGGTTGTGCCGACAAACAGATGAGCAGAGTTACCGGCGGACATGCTTAGGTGCATTCCAAATTTGAAACTGTCCAAGAATTTATATACTTTATGGGGGTTAGTTTGTTTTTGTGCCTTATAAAGGTATTGAAAAAAATATTCAATTTTGACATCCTGTATCCTGATACCCCATTTTTATTCTTTTTGAAAAACAGAAGTGTTCTCAATTTACATGGTACTGTGGTCGTATCCTTCGAACGATTTGGCCTCACCAAACTTCGTGCAAAAAGTTCCATTCCTAATTTTTACTACCAAGAGAATGTTTACCAGAGACATTACACAAACGAATAGACGGACAGACGGACAAGTTTAAATCGATCAAGAATATATATACATTGTGGAGTCTCTAATGCTTCCCTCTGGGCGTTGCAAACGTTTTGATAAAGTGAATACACCCCTCATCCTTGGGTGATGGGTATAAGGTATTGTGTACAAAAATTAATGTCATAGTTGGTCTTTTAAATGGAAAAGAGCTTAAAGCAATCACTCAATTGAATAGATAAGTACGTGGAAAGATTACTCGAACGTCTCATAAGTGAAAAGATAGGTGACCTAGACCTAGGTAAATAAAAGCGATACGATAATGTCTCTGGACTGTTTTATAAATAAAAACTTAGCCAAAGGTTACTTGGTGAAGTCACTAACGAGTAGAAAAAGTCATTGAACCATCTTTCAGACGAAAAGCTGACGGGGAGATGATCACTATGAAATATGCGCTCATGAAGTTGTTAGGCTGGTTAAGACATCTTATATATTAACATGTGAAAAGTCAGAAATTTTAGATCTAGGAACCTGTAGAATGTATGATTTGGACACCTATGAGGCCTTGCATTTAGGAATTTGAATTTTCCTAGGCCTTTGTAGAATGTACGACTTGCACTATTATGGTGCCTTGAGGTAAGTTTCTGCAGAGACTGCTTCGCCCCTCTTATAGCCAGTGTAGGCAAAAAGAAATTCACTATTGATTTGTCTTTTAAAGAAAGCAAAGATAGACTGACAGCCATGCTTGTGATTAAGAATTATATTATCCATCCGAAATCCGCTAATAAATCGGCTGGCAAGGACAGCGATAAGAAAAATTCTTAAGATATAAAAAAAACACAAATTCATTTACGTTCCAAGACTGTCTGCCGAGGTCGTTTGCCCTTTTTATACATCACTTGCGGTGCAATGTTGTGCGGCCGTGTGTGTACAACACTTGACTGGAACTTGAGTCAAGTCATAAAAAGTGTTTCGGAATCGATCTAAGCTTGTCAGGTTGTCTGTCTATAAGTCTTTTTTTCCTTTGCTTAACCCACAGGTGGCAATTTTTGAAATAATTCGATGAAAACTGCTAGAGCGACATGTCTTGATCCAAGGACACATGATCTTAAAAATCATCCAGATCGAGCTACTTTTTCGATCACTTATTTAGAAAAGTATAATAATTGCACTAAGCGAAGTGATGTAGGGTATTTGAGAGTGAGCCATTGCCCATTCTACTCATACTAGTTGCAAATATTTTTAATTATTTTTAACTTTTCATATATATTTTTATTTATATTATAATTTCGCTTATACTAATTCAACTTACTACGTACATACACATATAATTAACATACATATAATAATATATAAATATAATTAATCTCACAAGTAATGCTACACACTACTATTGTAGTAAAATTTATTAAAAATTCAAAATTCTTAACTCAAAGGGACATTTTGTTCATAAATATAAGGGAATCTTTTCAAGAGTAGTCTAAAGCTTATACACTTATATAAGAATTATTTAAAAAGAAAAAAAAAAAATTTTTTTTTTTCACTATTTGTATATATATAGAATAGAATTGTAATAAAAACTCGTTCAGTATTAAACTGAAACGCAAAACATTGACGATAGTTTTGTAGTGCTTTTAATGCTTTTATATACACATTACTTTTTATTATTATTATCATTATTATTATTATTATTATTATTATGACTATTGTTAATGAAATTAAATTAAAATATTTTATTTTATTTAATTTAATTTTTGATTTACATTTTAATATCTTATTTAAGAAGGAAGGAACTTTTTAATTGAAAAATTTATTTTTATAAATTTTTTTTTATTTTCATAAAATTTTCTCATTTTTTCTTGTTTTTTTTTTTTTTTT
>CCAG010022062.1:0-30035 GCA_001077435.1 Glossina morsitans morsitans | reverse complement strand
TTTTTTTTTTTTTTTTATGAATTCTTTTTAAAAGAAGAATGCGTTATGTGGTCGAAAGATGAATTTTACAAGTCAACTTAAAGCTTTGCTTTAGAGAGGAATTTATATGAAAAATAAAATAGTTTTACTTATTGAAAAAGTATGCAATTCGGAAAGAAATGTCGTTTCGTTTTTTTTTTTGACCAAAACAGAATTCGATTTCTTTATAGTTACACCCTAAACAACTTGCGGTATGTGGTATATTAAGTTAGCGCGAACGTATGTAACACGCAGAAAGACTTAATGTGGACCTACCTTTTAGCATACCGAATCATAATCTGAATTGATGTAGGGCTGTCTGTCCATCTGTCCATGTATTTTTTTGTTCAAGCAACAGGTCACATTTTTTGAGATATTTTCATGGAATTTAGTACAGTGAAGTGTTTTGACCCAAGGACAAATACAATTGACAATCGTTCGGATCGGTCCCCATATAAGACCCTCTTCTGAAAAGCCGTTATATGAAAAACAATTAAAATTTTCAAAATTTCTTGGCAAAAGTGGCTAAGTGGTAGTATCTCGGCATTTTAAATTTGTATGAAAACTTTGGACCGGTTGGAGTAATTTTTGGAGCCTTTCTCATATAAGCATTCCTTTTGAAGCATGCTTCTGCGAGTTATATAAAGGTTTGGAAAAAGATGATATTATGATGCGTTATAAAGTTGACTAGGCGTGGCTGATTTTTCGTTTTTTTTGTAGGTCTACTACAGCATCACCCAAATTTTTCCAGATTTATTTGCTATTTATCGGTATTGCGCGAAAACCCATTTTTTATACCTCTTCAAAAAACGGAGCTGTTCTAACTTTACGTAGTACTGTAGGCGTGTCCCATTTTCATTCCCAACCTGCGAGCAAGAACTGCCCCTGCCTTATTTTTGCAGTAAGGAAAATGTTTACAATAGACATTACACTGGCGGACAGGTGGACAGACTTAAATCGATTTACAAAATCATGTAGACATTGTGGGGTTTCTAAAACTCTCTTTTGGTCGTTGCAAAGGTTTTGACAAAGTGAATATACCTCTCATGCTTCGGGTATTTTTGAAAACAATGGAAAAAACTATCTTAAGATTTTACATACTTTCTCTAAAATGAAAAACAATTTCTGCTACTAGAAATTAGGAATAATTTCCAATAAAAACTCTGACTCTTACCGCTACTCAGGTATGACAGGAATCGCTAAAATCTTAGCGCTTATTAATGTGAACAAAATTTTTTTAAATCCAAATTTTTTGTTTATTCCCTTGCGGAGCACTTTAAAGTAGTTTTTCATTTATTATAATAAAATTGATTCATAACGAATTGCCTTTCGAGAGCGTTACGTAATTCAGTTAATTAATGAGTACATTCACAAGGTATAGCTAATGCGCTCATTTTAATTCACATGCAGTCATATAAGCCAGAGTAACTCAATTTACGGATTGTAGGAGAAAATTAACAGGCAACTAATGGACAAAATGTTGTGTTAATTGCCTTTATCTAAAGAGTGTTAGTGGCAAAGTTTTTGCGGCTTATGTTTTGCTCATGTTCGCTAAAAATTCAACATTTTTCTTTTTTAGAGGCGGATTTTAGCGATAATTTTCAACAAAAGCGAACTGTCATAAAGCTTGGACTATCTATAATTTGGCTGTTATCGTATTGTAACTGGTTACGTAAAGTACGTTGATATAGCAATAGTCGAGAGCATGATTTCTGTCCGCCATGTCATATGTAGCACTCGACGCTAATATATCTTGAAAAAGGGTAATCTAGTGTTGGTTAGGCGGGATTGTATGGTTGATCCGAAGGCAAGAGTGACTATGTCTCGTAAAGTAAGGCTAAAGACTTTATAGTCTAACTTTAAGCTAACTTTAAGTAACTGCGAGTAGAGGTGACAGCATTGGTTGTGATTGGTGCTTGCCAAAATCCTTTGCAGGGGAAGCTTGCATACTTACATACATGTGGAAATCGCGGTGGAAGCTAGTATGTCCAATCCCCAATTTAAATGCAGCAGTTAACCAATGTGTGAATCCTGACTGCTGGGTAAGGCCCTTCGGAGGGTATCGTGGTGGTTGTAGTTTCTATCATTGTTAAAACGAATAGTTAGAGGTAATGATAGGCTTCAACACTCCCCAGGGTGGCTTTAATAGCTTAGGCCCCTAGCTTATAGGGATTGTCTAAGGCTCTGGAGAGCGCCGGTTATGCAAAATTAACCCGCGTGTCGTCGGGCACCGTGGGGTTAAACCTTCAAGGTAGTGTACCACCGTTAAATCCTCAGAGATATCTGTCTTATTATTAAGAAGACCAATATATGTTTAGATATCAGAACCTAAGGCTTTTTACTTTGAAATTTTACTTAGGAAAGAAGAAAACCGTCCTACGATGTGGGCGTAATGGACGTATATATTGCAACATCATCTTTGTAACAAAATTTTTGCTAACAACTTTCTACCGCATAACGCCGCTTCTTCTTCTTCTCTTTCTGCTTCTTTCTTTTTTTTTGTAATCGTTAGTTAATTCTATAATAGGTTTTTTTTTATACATATGTGAAAAAAAATGTGATGTTTGCTATGCTACTTATTACACTTGTACACCTATGCTTTAATGAAAACCATTTAATATCCGTTTTTTTTCCCCTTACGCTACATTAACGAATAATTATCTTCTTCGTTTACTTTACATGTTAAACCTATGCAAATATGTTGATAACAGTGCGAGACGTGACAGAGAGGCAGACATCCCTGTAATCGCCTTAAAATGAAAATAACAATTTTATGATTTACGGGCACGAGGAGGGAGGCTTGTAAATATTTTTAAACACTTAACCATTACAACAAAAACAAAAAATTGTACCTTCGTATCAGTTTTCTATATAAGGCATTCACTTTATTTTTTTGCTTCATTTTCCTATTTTTCTCTTTCCAGCTTTTATCTCTCAATAAATCCTCTTATCGTTAAGGTTAACTTAACTATTTATCTGTCTAAGGATTAAACACTTCAACGTTCCCTTTTTTGCAATAGAAAAATAAGAAGAGAAAGTGTAAAAAAATTATGTCCGGTTGTGGGCGAGTCTTCTGTAACCAACACCTCCAAATGAGAAACTTGCATAAAATAAAATTTCGGTGCTACACGAAATTGGGTAAAGGTGTGCTGTAGGTAGATACGTCGCAGGTTCGTCTATAGCATATATAGAATTTTACTGCAATTTATGAGTAACAAGCAAACGTCCCTTTTTACACCCTACACCATTTGTGGTACAAGGGTGTATTCAGTTTGTGCGGGACGTGTGCAACCCCCCGAAGGACTTGAGATAGAATCACCTTTTATTAGAAATTTGTCTGTCCGCCTATCCGTTTTGTTTTCTTGTGTTTAACCTGCAGGTCGTATTTTTCAGATATTTTCAGATAAATTTGGTTCCATTTTTTTGGTATGTCCGCCCGTCCGTTCGTTCGTCTTGGTTTCTTCTGATCTATAAATTGCAATCTTTAAAATATTTTAATGGAATTTGACGTGTTTTTGCCCAGAAGACGAACGCTTTTGAAAAATGTTTCGGATCGGACCACTTTTCGACAGCTTCCCAGCTAACATCTTATTTTGCAAAGTCAATATATGAGTACTTGTAACGGGGTGGTGCGTCGTGCCAAACTATAATGTTTTTACTTGTTTTTTACTTTCGAAAAGAAAGGTCTTCTCAATTTACGTTATCATATGGACGTGCACTTTGACCACCTTTGTCCCATTTCCAATACTAATCTGTGTGCAACAACTTCCATTGAAGTTGATATCTTAATTCTTAGTACAATGAGATATCAGAGACAGACAGACATACGAACGTTTCTAAACCAATACTGATCAAGGAGACGAAGAAAAATTTAATACTGATCAAGGTTATACATACTTTGTAGATTCGCTGAAGTGCTCTTCTGGATATTGCAAACCTTGTAATAAAATAACTACATCCTCATACTCCGGTGGTGGGCATAAAAGTAGGGATTAGTACTGATAATATTTATGGCTTAAACGTAATAGAAACTACTAATCAACTTATCTCGGATATATTTAATTGATTTACTAACTTGTTAATTGCAAATAAAGATAAAGAGTTTCACTAGCCTGCTAAGAACAAAATTGTTACGTTGGATCTGAAGAAGTCTACCTGCGGTATAAATTGCAACGTAGAAAGTTTAATTAATCTTATAGCATATCTTCTTAAAAAAACCTTCGGATAGGTTAAAATCGATTGTGTCTCTATTCTACCTGCTTAGAAGTGCCTCGACATTAAGACTTATCTCGGATTTCTTAGCTGTTAAAGGATCATCGCCCGGCGTACTTTGAGTGGAAGTGACTGATGCACTTGTAGTGGCGGTTGAAGCATCCGTAGTCGGACTCTCCATCACGCCAGTTATATAACTAATGCCATTTAGAGAGCGGGATGGAGCCGGTGACGTAGGAGCCGAAAATAAAGTCGACGTTTTAGTTATTTGCTTGCCTTGACTTTGTAGATGTGGTGGTGATATACTGCCAGTGTATTGTATAGGCTTATGTAGTGGTGGAATTGATGTTTCTATCGTTGAAGGTGGACTCTTATTCATATTGCTATCCAAACTGCTGTGCTGTTGCGAGGACGCTGGTGATAAAGGAATTTCTTCGATTTTTTCTAAATCTTGAGCTATGGAGGATGAATTCTGTTTATGTATTCTCGCCAAGCTGACCTTAGGACTGCGCGCATTCTCTTGCAGTATAGGAATGTCAAGAAGGGATGACTTAGTTGATAGGGAAAGTGTATAAGAGGTTTGCAGTGACCCTTGATGTGGATGTTGATGTTGCAACTGATATTCGCCTTTATTATGTGTGTCGTCGCGATCCAAACTGAATTGACGTCTAAGTAATCGGGAGGAGCCCGGTTTCTCGAAGCGTGGACCAGCGCTGTGTAAGTTAATTACATTGGCTAAAACGGTGGTGGTATTGCCGCCTGATCCGCTGCCACCACTAGTGCTATATATATATTTGCCGTCGTAAAATTGTGAAAGATTACTTTCACTGGGACTTAAGCATTTGTAGTGATTGTAGGGTGAGCTGAGGTCGAGCATTTCTTCAATTTTTTTGTATAAACGGGAAGAGGAACCACCAGCAGAACTTGGCAGTCTATTAAAACTAACAGTAGAGCAGAGAAGATGTTCAGGTACATTAGCAGCTGAAGTTGCATCCGAAATTTTCCTAGATTGAGGACTACTGCTAGGCGTCTTACTGGGAAACTCTGGACACAAGTTCATATTCGGACTTATGGTAGTTGTTGAATTCGAATCCAAGGAATACGAGTTTTGCAAATGGTTTGAACTCACTTCCGCATTAGCGGGCGGAGTAATTTCCACTTTTACTTCAACAGCTTCACCGGCTAAGGAAGATGATTGACTGGACGAAGGATTTGTACTGTTACGCGACTTATTAGCAAGAGCTTTAAGAGTTATCGAATTACGTATTAAGGATTCGTCTAATCTAAAATGTACGCTAAAGGTAGTTAGGAAATTCAATGAATCTTTGCAAACTAAAAACCTACCCATGAGATTCTCTATTCCGGAAGAGATCAGATTTCGATATTTAAAGGAATTTAATTTTCTATTTGCTTCTTATAAAGATTTAAAATTACATACTTACCCAATCGGTGGGGGATTAGGCAAAGGTTTCTCGAAACCCTTCTTACCCAGCAACCAAAATGTGCTCATCATACCTTTGCCTTTGATGTCAATAAGACCCCTTGGCTCGATCATATATCCACCCCGGGTCTCTAAACGATCTCTTGTCTCTTGGGACATATGTATACGCCAAGAGGAACCTAAAACAATATAAGTAAATATTGGAATAAGTTGAAATTTGGAAAGGAAATTACTTGCCTGTGGATTCCATCCGAGAAGCGGTGTTGACAGTGTCGCCGAAAAGACAATAACGTGGCATAGTAAGACCCACCACGCCCGCACAGCAAGGTCCTGTATGCAGGCCAATTCGTAGTTGCAGCGGTACTCCAGGCAAATGTTTTACATTAAAACGGCCACTTTGATGCAAAAGATCCAAAGCCATGGTAGCTATTTGCTCCGCATGATCGGGTATGCGAACCGGTAAACCACTCACCACCATATAAGCGTCGCCTATAGTTTCAACCTTTACAAATAGAAGGATAAGATATTTACCCGCATAAACATTTCCGATTTATACCTTATAGACGTTGTAGGCGTTAATGGTGGCATCGAAAATCGTGTAAAGGTCATTGAGTAGATCAACAACCTGTACGGGGGTGCAATGAGCGGCTATCGTTGTAAAACCAACAATATCGCTAAAATAAATCGTAACATCGGAAAACTCTTCCGGTTCCACAGCTAAACCCATTTTTAATTTTTCAGCCACAGAACTACGAAAGAGAACTCGAAGGGTTTTAAAAAATTGCTTGAGATGTTCTAAGAATAACTAACCTGGGCAACATACGATTTAGCAGTTGTTCAGTCTTTTTTCTTTCCATATCTAATTGTTCGGTACGTTCACGTATCAATTCCTCCAGATTATTGGAATATTTTTCCAACATTTGAAACATCGTATCGACAAAATTCACTTTACGGCCATGGTTTAGCAATTTAAAGCGTTCATAAACTCTTTAATATATCGCAAGCAAGTTCGTCAACGTCAACATCATTATCATCGTTATCGTCATCATCAAGGACATTGAGATTGAAATTCCACACACACACACACACATACGTGTAGATGCATGCATAGAAAATTTCATTTGTCATAAGCGTTTTCAATGTTTATTATGAAAAAAATGATTAGAAAGCAGAAAGGATGAGGGAGAGAGAAGGAGAGAGAGAGAGAGAGAGAAAGAGAGAGAGTGAAAAGTTGAAATAAAGTTTTTTCTCTTGTAATAATGTGATAACAAATTTTAGAATAATTACGAAAAAACTAATTTCCGTCTAAAACGAAATTCACTTTACTTACGAGTTGAAATCTGGCCTCATCTCTGGTTGCTCGGCCCAGCACTGTCGCATTATGTTAATCGCTTCGGGCGGTGCGGCACCCTTTGACACTGACGGCCGTATCAATGGTGGTGGTTTTTTTATTTTAGCTATTATCTCATCGGCCGACAATGATAGCATACAATACGGTTCACCTCTGACCACCACTTCCTGCATAATAATACCAAATGAATACACATCACCCGCTGGGGTACCCATTAACGCTCTAGCATGATGAGTCAGATGATAAGAGTAATGATGATGATGATGGTGTTGTTGATGTTGTTGTTGCTGCTGTTGCTGTTGTTGATGTGTATGCGAAGGCGTTGGTTGTGGTTTCATGGCACGCAACAGCTCAGGTGCTGTCCACAATAACTCTTTTGCTGTACGTTGAGGTGATTGTATGCCTTGTGCCTCATAGAAAAGCGGCAAACCGTAATCGGTTATTTTGAGCACCCAACGTGCATCGACCACGCAATTACGTGAAGTCAATGTACCGTGAATACGCAGAGGCGAACTATGCAAATAGCGCATACCACGCACTAAGTCTGTCAGTAAACTTAAACGAAACGACCAATCCAATTTGATTTCGTCCATAATCAGAACATCTTGCAATGAACCGCGCGAACAAAAATCGAAAACCATAGCAGTACGATTCGGATCGGCAAGCCAGCCTATAAGATTTTTTATTTTTTAAAAAAATTTAGTTTAAACGCAAGCTAATCAATAATCGATTTACCTATTAAAGGATTAATGTTCTCATGTCGTAAACCGTGAGCCATCACCAAAAGATCCATGGCTTTGGCTTTCAGTTCGGTTGAACCATTCATTTGTATTTCCTTCAATTGGACTAAGTCGCCATTGTAACGAGCTCTCATATCCAGTAAAGCCGGATTATGTCGCGCAAGATGATTCGCACCGGTGTTTGACGATTTTCCATTAGTTGTTGCATTATTAACACCAGCCGAGTTGGTTGCATTAGTGGATGCGCCGGGTATTATGAAACCCAAATTTTTCAATGATCCAATTGAGCCTTTTAACAAGTCTGGCTTATCAACTTCGGGACCACCGAATTCTTGTAATTGTTGCAACCAACAACGCAGCATGGCCTCGATTCCGTCATCCACCTGAGAGAAAGAGAACTATTAATAGTCGGTCAATATTGTCGAAAATCATTCAACTTACTCTACGTGAATCGACGGGAAAGACAAAGTCATTGGCCGATAAGACAATTTTGTTGGGTCCTTTGGATAAACGTTTTTTTAATAAATAGTTTCTGAAAAAAGAACAACGACAACGTGTAGAAAGCTTTAAAGTAATTCTTCTTATTCTTGAAGAAGTCGGTTAAACATTTCTTCTTCTTTTCTTCTTCCTTTCTTTGTTTTTAATGGTTATAAACATTTATGGGTAGGAAAATAAGCCAATTTTCAATAATCGATTAGTTAAGAGCCCTCAGAGGTAAGATGGGCTAGCGAAATAGTTTAGAATCGCGACTATCAAGTCTGCAGCACCGGCTTTGAGCCTCATTGATAGAGCGCACTTCAATTGCGATTGGTTTGTGGCCCTAGCTATAATGAGTGTTCGATCGGAAAAGCCATAAATAACACTTATTGATAATCGGGGCACAAACCTTTCAGGCAAAGGCTAGTCTCTATTTCCATATCCATCCGTCTTCTTTGTGACCATGATTATATTACACGCTTAGGCAATATCCTCTGAGCGATATATACATAAGTAGGGGATGTCGTCTACACGGGTACTTACGGATAAAAATGGGCAATAGGTACCGCAAAGAGCGCATTGCATTCATAAAAATGAATGGACCTATGTAAGTCTAAAAAGTTCCCCTTTATACCCTTCACCACATGTGCTATACGGACACATTAAGTTCGTGCGAATGTATACAACACCCAAAAAGACTTGAGATAGATCTGAATCGATGGGTTTTCTTGTACCCACCAATTCAGAATCACCTTCCAAACCTGTCTGTCCCTATGTATGTCTTGTGTTCTTGCTGAAAGAAAGATGAAACTTAGCATTGATTCAATATCATTTTCTAAAGCTTTCTGTCTGTCCCTCTGTTCGTCTTCTGTTCTTATGGCGCAATAAATGAAACTTATCATCGTTTCGCGACGCTTTTTGGTGTCCAAGGAGGAATGCTATTGTTCGGATCAGATCATTTTTTTTGACTACTTCTCAAGTCAAGCCTTATTTTGAAATTGCAACATTGATGATCGAAGTATTGATGGTGAAGTGATGGTTAATGGTTCCCCGCGATTCTCTATAGTGTATTTGCTTGTTCTTTTCCGAGCTTTAGAATACGCATACAATTGTTTTATTTCGGATAGAAAATTTGAACATAACATCTTGATCGTACTTTGGTAAATAGTTTGAAATGAAAGGCAACAACAAAGGGAACTTTGTTTCGGTCGTGTACAAAACAGGATAGAAAGGTAGCGCACTAGGGATGTAAATAAATTTTCATTTTGCACTCACTTCACTTTGTACGCAAATTACTTTAAACAACACACGAGGATTGTTGCCTGCCATCATTTCAATGAATCAACTAATTCAAGTGGCAACTAACTTCTCCTCCTGCTTTAGTTTTATTAATAATAAGAATTTTCAGTGTCTATGACAAGTTGCGCTAAGCAAGAGCTTTACCCTTCTTTTCACCTGCTTTATTTTGAAGCGACACCCAATTATACACAAAAGACATCCATCTACTCAGGATCTAGATGGCTATGTGTGCATATTACTTCATTCACTGCCGAGGGAAAATTCACAAACAGAAGTGCATTTTATTTACTGCAACCCCGCACTAAAATACAGTAAATATTGATGTATTTTTTTTATTTTTTTTATTTTTTTATTCTCTCTGTCTTTCATAACAAGAGACACCGCATGCACTAAAGTTGTTCTTACTTTCCGAGTGCTTAACGCTTTACAAAAGCTAGCTGTTGCCGGTTAGAAAAAGTCACAATTCCTCTTCACATGTCACATAGTATCTCTCGGTTGGTCCGTCAGTTTGTCTGCCTTTGTTGTTGTAGATGTGTAACGGGCTTTACATAGTTTTCCATTAAACCAAGCAATCATGTTAATGATGTGGTTGATAAAGACAAAAATGATGTTCATGCCCTACGCATACAAATGCTTCCCTTTTGTTTGTATGTACAATAATGTAGATATGTGTAAGTATATATTTGTCAAAATGAAAAATATTTACATATGCACGCAATTGTGTGTGCATGAGCGGTTGGTGTATTTGGTTTTCTAGTTTGTGGTTTTCTCTGCGCGCAGTCAATGTGTGATAAATTGCGAATGCCTCTCATTCTTTGTCTATGCGAGCGATTGTGCATGTATATGTCGTATTTATTATGCGCTCATTATTGCGGTTACATTAAATTTATAGAAATAATTATTATATATATTAAGTTAGGGAAATTAAAGGACCAAGAGATGAGTAAATCAATTTCTGACTTCCGAAAGCACGTATCGTACGTCGTCCAATGCCCACAGAGCAATAAACAGTATACGTGTCTTCGGTCAGCTATCTTTAACTCCTCACGCTCTCCAAAGATACAAGTGTCGCGGACCAAGTCCCAAATCAACATAAAATCCCTTAAAAACGGTACAAAAATATCAAATTGGATGTCCCCACCAGTCAATCAACTTATTGAATTCATGGTCAAGGTCAAAAGTTTTATTTTTTAAAGTTGTTGCAGGGAAATTATAGATGAACTGGCCACGTTAGCTCTTTACGCTACAGCCGCTTCAGCTTCGTCTTGGTTTGCTAATCCATCAGTTAACAAATCCCGTTACTCCTGTTAGACTTCTTCTAGGTAGTTTCAAGTCGAATCCTTGCAATTTTGGGAATTTCAACATAAGACGTTTGCATGGACCTCCGTATGGGTTTGATTTAATCTCATGCTAAGCAAAAACGTCTACGATGTTTAATTATATAGTGCTGGGCATAGTTCAGGTTAGATTTTATTGGCAGAACGCTTTACAATTCACTCTGATACGACGATACCGCGACTTGGGAAATAATTTTTAAGTTCAAAGCAAGAATCTCTACAGGGAAATCACGTCATATTATTCTATTTGCTCATATATCATTAAGGAAAGCTTCCTCTAATCTGTTGAGGCTGTCTTGTCTCTTGACTACAAGAGGTCAGTAGCAAAGCAGCTTTGTGGTTAATTCCGATTCATCCAGGTCTTAGCCTGATTGATTATTTAGAACCGTTGATTGTGAGCAACTTTGTTCTTAGGTTCCTTGAGCGAAGGAATAATGTCCCATGATAATTGGTTGCGATTGAAGGCTTATGATCAAGATTCCTTTTATCAAAAATTTTCAATATATTAATACTATAACTGGACCGATCTCGTCATTAACATAGGAGACAACTATAATTCTTTAATTAAGGACTTAATATTTACCACGTTACACAAGGACCTGGCACGACATATGTAGGAGACAGAACGGCACCGTTTCCGTATTTGCTGTGATTTGCAAAATACATTGGCATACGTGGGTCTTGCAAAATTTTCTTTTAAGGGGAAAAGGCGGTTATGCTCTATCATTATATACCTACAGTTAACAGTGATATCTCAGGTCTACAAGTATGAAATGTTAACTTGGGAAACATATGGACAACATTATGTGAAAAGAACATAGATGTCTAAAGTTGTGATCTTTTGTTTACAATTTAGAAATCTGTAAACAATTATCAGACGTACTTTTCTCGAGCCGCAAAAACGATGTAGTTTTTACGTTCCCGTAAATGGCAATAAAAGCTGGATTTATTTGCAGAATCCCAGCCGCGAAAATTCCGAGATAGACGCCGACGTACCACCCACAGGTGCTACGAGACTTAATCTCTATGATAAGAAGAACATACTCTGTGTTTGATGTTACCAGAAGGGTGTGATTTCTCATTAGTTGTTCAAATCGTACGAAACGGTTAATACCGAATGCTATCAAAAGAAAATCTGAAACGTTGGAAAAACAACGAGAATTCAAAAAAAAACAACGCAAAGCCATTCTTTTGGCTGACATATACTCATCCATTCATACGATAGAATGGGTTCGCGCCACATGTTGAAAGCGCTTAATTGGGTATTACTAGGCAGTGCGGCTTACTTGTCAGAGCTGACCCGTTTTGATTCGGATTTACTCGCATCGACGGGTCCTGCACTTGTTGAGTAGAATTTTAGCCCGCATGAAGGTGGGAAAAAGATCGTCCGATGAATTGTTCAAAGCAAAAGAGCAAGGTTTTCACTTGCGTGGGACCTGTAAGTTACAGCAAAGGTGGGGAACATGTGTAAGTAGCGATCGGGCATGCTTTGAGTAAACGACCTTTTATTATTCTTCTAAAGTTGATAAAGTTTCCTTGAAAAGAAGTCGTAACTTCATTGTTGCAGACTTGGTATTTGACCCCTTACACGACTACTGCATGAAGAAATGATACTTATGGATTGTACTAACGCGCTGTCTTCTTCTCAGGGGAAAATGGTATCTCTCTCTCTATAACTACGAATTTAAAGGTTATAGTAGTATCGTATATGTCTGAGTTTTAGATAATAATATGTATGCGGCTTACACTTAACAGAAGAGCAAGCCTGCTCGAGACAATTTGTACACTCTACACCTATCGAAAAGCCAATATGGATGCAATATATATACACCAATATATATGTATATTCGTGAATCTCAACCTGAGTGCATATGTGATTACCAATAGTACTGCGCTCGTAATGAGTTTAGAAATATATCTTGTTATTATATCCCCTTTACTATATATTGTATCAGCTGTACTTTTGCTCCATTACTGAAGATTAACCTTAACGCACTAATATTTTGGGCAAATGTATGGAGATTAAGGTAAATTTAACTTTACTTTGTTTTTCTGATCTATTTATCTTTCTATCATTTTTTTCTATTATTATTTCAAATTGTAATTTTCCTGATGTTTTATTATAATTAAAAGTTGTATTTATTCGTTTTTACCCCAATTGCATATGCAAGTAAAAATATATTTATTCATGCTTTCACATATGCAACGTTTTCTTTGTAAAGCTTGGCATACATAACAAAACTTTTTTTTATTATTTATTTATTTTCGTTTTTTTTTCGTTTCTCTTATGTTTGGTATATCATTTTTAAGACTCATTAAACCTGAAGCTTATTTAAGTTAATTACTTTTCCAAAAAACAAAAAAAAAAACAAAAACTAAAGTAAAAAAGAAGCACTTGGTTATTATACGAAAACATACGTAAATGCAAGAGTAGAAAGGTATGTGTAAATAAATAAGAAACAGAAGGAAGTTTTTATTATTAAATATAGTTTCACAATACGGAAATGGGGAAATGGGGATGGGGAGTATATAAGCTTCGTTTAAATTAAATTATGTTTACCTTAAGAAGAGTTTAACGGTTTTTAAAACTTTTCAATGACGAGTTAGTCTTAAGTAGATTCCATAATAAAAATTCAAGATATTGTGCATTTGCTTAGGAGGAGACATGAAAAACTTGGGCATACAATAATAAAGAGAAGAATCGAGTTGTTGAATAACAGACTCTTTTTGTCACCATATTTGAAAAGTCTCTAGATCTCGCAAATTCTCGGACAGGACGTCATTTCTTATAAGTTCGTGTAGAGAGAAAATACGAAAAGAGAAGAGTTTTCCAAGTATGGATTGATCAGGTAAGTACTAGATTTAAACGTCATACTGTCCATGTTCTTCCATAGATTCCCCTCAACTGACCCGTCCCAAAAACTGACATTTGTCTTCAGTGTAGTTTTCCAAAATTACCGCGCAAAACGTGTACAATTGCAGAGCGTATAGCAATTGTTTAAATTCGTTACAAATATAATGAATATGTTCGAGTTACGTTTCGTGCGTAAGGCTTAAGTTCATGTTTGATTAAAAGGTCTCGTAAATAAGGGAAATTGACACTTTGGTGTGTAAAGGAAAAACACTTACTGCTCCCAAAAAGCACTTTACGTGTAGAAAAAGGTTAGGTGTGCTCTGTAGGCTGAAAATGTCACGTTTGAGCATGAAAATGACATTGTAGTCACCCTCAATAGCGAATGCTACACAAACATGATTATTGATCTTTTCTGGTAGGAATTTTCGACTTGAGTGACTTGTGGTTACAACTTGCCCTACATCTCGTGACAACATTAATTTAGGCGGAAAGTAATTCAGCGAACGTGTATTCTCCACAAATACCTACATGAGCTTGTCGCAAAGGTCATGCGTTATAACACCATTAAGACTTCTCTCTTCGGTGCTACGTTAAATCATTGGTTTAATCCAATAAACTATCAACTGTCAATGACCTTGATCCAGATTTATGTGGAAGAGCGGTCAGAAATTAGCGATTCCGACTAACATTTTTACAAAAATTCAGAGGCAGTCATTTACGCCATTTATGGTACACATGTATGTTAAGTTTGTGCGGATATGTGCGACACTCAGAAGGCGCTTGCAACAGAAGCACCCTTTTTTGTAAGGTGGTCTGTCTGTCTATCCGTCTTGTTTTCTTGTCTTCGGCATATAGATCGAATTTTTAAGCCATTTAGATAAAATTTGATACACCGACTTGTTTTGGTCCAACGACAAACGCTACTGAAAATTGTTCGGATCGGATCACTTTTTCGACCAGTTGCCGTATAACATCTTATTTTGGAAAGTCTTTATATGAATTACTGTAGAACAGTGTAGGATATTTTAGGGTTGGACGCGATCCGCTATTGCCTTCTTACTTGTTTTCAATTAAAAAAGGCGTGACGCAATATCTAAAACAGCAAATAATCATGTAGTTATCTTTTTCTTGCGGCCTAAGGATATATGAAGCTAGTGGAAATGTAGGCAACGCCGAAAAGGACCTGGGATAGATCGACCTTCTTTTATATCGATCTATTCAAAGTCACTTTCTGACAAGTTCTAAGCTTGTCTGTCCGTTTGACCATCTGCCCGCTTTCATTTCTTGGGTTACACGCCGCAATTTTCGAGTTATTTCGATGAAATTTGGTATACTGATGTGTTTCGGCCCAAAGATGAACACTATTGAAAATGGTTTGGATCGACCACTTTTTCGACCACTTCCAACATCGTCTCTCCGTTTTGTTTTCTGGTGGTCAACATACAGATTGCAATTTCTGACATATTTTAATGAATTTTGGTACACTCACTAGTTTTACCCAGGGATGGTGGCTGTTGAAAATGCTTCAGATCAAAGCACTTTCACGAATACTTCCCATATGATGCTTTATTTTGAAAAGTCGTTATATGAATAACTGGATTAAGCAAAGTGGTGTAGGTATTTAAAAGAGGGCGTGTCTCATTACAGTAATAACCCATATATATAATTCATATAATGTTAAGCTTTGTAGGTTTTTTAATGATTAACTTTTTTTTTCGTTTTTTTAAGTGCCTATCCTTTAGTCATCACCTATTAGATTTTTTTAGTTCCACTCTTCACTTACTTCTTCCGTCATTGTTTTTATTTCCCATTAAGGGTACATAGCGTTTATTTGATCACCCCGTAGAAAGCCATTTACATAAGGCCTTCGAAAGGTTACTGTCACCTAGTGACCTTATAAATATTCTTAAGTCTTTAATTAAAATTTTACCCTATTAGCGAAAGCAAACAAGAATTCTCATATGATTTCACGTCAATCATGCATCTGTAATGTTTATTACTTACGGTATTGAATTTTGAGTTCGTTTTAAAGTCCCCCATAATATGTTGGCTGAGGATTTTATTTACTTTAAGCAAATTACATTTGCTTATATGATTATTTCTTATCGCACTTACTTACTTACCTTAAGGCAATACCCGCCGCCACACTGGCCACCACAATAAACAATAGAAAACCGACACAAACGGCGATAATAATCCAACATATGGTATTGCAATGCCACAATTGAACATTGGTAACCAGCAACCAATCATCAAAACCGGGTTGTATTGAATGAGTTATATAGGTTTTTAAATTGATTTCATGTAGCTCTAGTATCAATAATGGACGCCAGTTGAAAGCATTTAATAAATTATTCGATGATGTATTATTAATACGGTTATACTGGCTGGTATTGCTGTCACCATTGCCATAAACGCCGTCATCAGTCAACACCACATCCAATACAATGAAATCATATTTTGGCACATGTCGTTGATGTTGTTGTTGTTGTTGTTGTTGATGATGTTTTCGCGGTTGACTTGCGTTCGCTGGTTTATTCGCTAAAATATTTGCAATCAAAAAATCATAAAAATTAAAAAAATCTATGAATTCACGTAGATTTGCAATCAATTGTTGATCGCGTTTAATATTTTCAAATGCTGCTGTTGTTGTTGTTGTTGTTGCTGTTGCTGTTGTTGTTTTTGTTTTAGTTACAGTTGATGATTGTTCATCATAAAGTGTTTGTTTGCGGCACAGCTGCTGCGTGAATAATTTGCGTAAATCCTTAATCAAATGTTCCGTTGAAATCTCACGCTGGTTGACCTTACGCTGTTCATTTCGTAGATAAAGCCAACAATTCTCTATGATTTGTTCCTGATGTTGACAAATGTGTCGGTTATCATGAATATTAAAGAAATTCAAAGAAGAACAGGCTTTAAGCCATTTATATGTAAAATTTGTATGGTTTATGTCGCTTAAATACAACTGACTCATCTTGTCATCGCTACTGGTTGTGGTGGAGGAGAAATATTGTGATAATACTTTAGCATTCGGCCAATATTCAAGGCTATCGTTGTTATGTTGCGAGTCGGTAATTGCAATTGTTTTCAAACGTTTAAGTTGACGGAAATTTTGCACCATTTGTATGCCATTATCTTCGAAGGCTACATTTAGAAAATGACGGTAATTATCGCTGAGAACGGTTAGTAGCAAAAGATTAGACATTAATGATGACCGTGGATTAATGCGTGACAAATGCTTATAAAACTGATTCTTAGCATTGAAAGATGTCGCCATAATGTCTATTAACAGCACCTTAGTATATAATAAAGTTTCCAGTTTATTAAGTAAACGCAATGTGCTTATATCGTTCATAACGGCTGTGAGAATAATTGCTTTGGAGAAATTGATGAAGAAAAGAAAATTCATAAACATATACATCTGTCCATTAGCACGGTCAGATGCGTCTTTTATAAGTTAAATTTTACCTTTGCCTATTTTATCGGATCCATGAAGACTATGTATATTATCTTCTCCCATCACAATCTTATATGGTATATGTAGGTTGGCTGCTATGGTCATTGGTAAAGCCCAATTTTCATCTAAACGGGAAAGAGAGAGACAAAAATGGCGAATGGAGAAACGTTAGCATAAATGGCTAAATTAAATTAAAAAATTTTACTCTTAATGTTTTGTACTTGTGTAATTAAATTTTCATTGCTTATTTTCACTGCAAAACACTCTTTAATATTTAAATAAAAACAGTTTTGCTTTTATTCCTTTGTTCGATGCTCTATACCTGGTTAGGGCAAAATGTTTCTTTCATTCAAGTAAAAATTAGGTAACGAAGATTAAAAAAATCTCTCACAGTTGTATATGCAACATATACTTTTTATATTTACTGCTAAAAGTATGTAACACAAATTGTTTAATTTAAATTCATCCCTTATTATAGGCAACAGAAATTATAATTTAATGCTTCTTAAATATTTTTTCTTGTAGAATTTCTAAATTACTTAACTTTAATCTTAGCAGTAAATTGGCATGCGTTCGACTACGTTTTGTGACAGTAGACGATGAGAAATATTCCGCTCCTTTGCTTCTAGTTTATTTAACTTACGCCCACCTATGCTTTAGTAAAATAATCGCTTAACTCAAAACAGTATTTGCTTAACGAAAAATTTCGTAACCAGTTTGGTTTAACAAAAACAATTCTCCCTTATCCACGGTTAAAGTTGCTAATAGTTGCTGACTAGTGTTCTTTCTAGTCGACACTATGATTATAAAATACAGTTTTGTATACGAAGTATATATTTTGTTGTATATAAATACACTCACTGGAACAAATATGAGGTTTCTGGAAGTTGTTTTAAGTTTATTCAGTTGAAATTTGTCAAAGTTTTGTTTGACAGTTTAAAAACAAAGCGTAAACAAGTGAGAATATTTTACGTGGCTAAGGTAAAAAGAAAAAATAATTCCAAAAATTAAACAAGTAAATTTTGATACTCTATTATAAAGGATGATGACATGGCGGATTTTTCCATTTTTACATAGAGACTGCAAGATCAACCATGGAACAAAGTAAAAATTTTTTTATCGTTTTATCTTTTGTAGTTTACATTGTTAGTCGGCAAACTGACTTCTGGTACTTTGAAGCAAAAATACTTTATATCGACCAAGAACCTCTGCATACATGTTTATATAACTTCATGTATTTCTGTAAGACATTCAAGACATGGAACAAAAGTTGAAGAGCAAATTATGGAAAGAAATCTACAATACTCTCATCAACACTACTCTTCTATTAAACCTCAATTAATTCCAACTTTATATCCAACAAATATTAAGAAAATCAAGATTAAAGTATTTTCGAGAATTCGTCTTGACCATACAATTGCAACTCACCAATGGACCTTAAAGAAGTATTCTTCTCCAATCTGTAATTGTGGACAAATTCTCAGTAGAAAGCATATTCTTTGTGACTGTGTTAACTTTTCTATTATCAGAAGTATTGCATTTGAACCAACCAAACCTACGGACATCCTGAAATCAGCTACAGAACGCAATATCAGTGCAATATATTACTTTATTAAAACTATTAGGCTTAATATCTAGTGTTCTTTTCTAAAATAGAGCCGATAACCTGTGTTGCTAGTGCTCAAGGTTTTTTCCTTTTAGTCTAAGAATTTATTTCATTTGTCTAAAAATTATAATAATAATAACATACTTAAGCCTTAATTTTAAAAGCAATGAAAAAGGAATTGTTTTCTTAAATTCTCTGAATTGATCAAATTATTCCGATAAAGCAAAAACCAAAACAAATCATGGTAATTAGAAAACTATTCGTAGAGTTCTTAGAAATATTTGTTTTTATTTATAATTTACTGCTAAATAGTATTTAATAATTTTTTTGTTATTGTTATTGCATTAAAATAGGCAATACATTGTTTTTACAGTCTGCCCCTAAAACTCTGCATTTAAACATAAGCACTTCTAATGCACAATGCGAATAATTTTGCTTGCGCAATTTGTGATAGCAAACATGCTCAGACACCGTAATGAGAATTTTATTCAAAAATTTTTAGCACTTATTGCTGCCAGCATGCTCATACAATACATTGAAGACAATGGATGAATGGAAGCTTTATAAAGTTTATTGATAAGTAGAGTGAACAAACAGAAGAAACAAAATACAAAAAAGGCGAAATAAACAAGCTTAACCAAGCCTGCTCAGATATTGATAAATATTTAATGCTTATGTTCACAAAAGCATCATCACTCGAGAGAATGCTTTATTGTTACAACAAAAGAAGATAAACTAAGAAGCGAGATGTGTTAATTCGCTTATATTCGATTATTCATTTTCCTTAAACTGATTTAAACGCATTTAGTCTTGCACCTACCAGACTTCAATTTAAAAGTTTAACAGCGTTTAGCAGTACCACTTCAAAAAGCTTAAACTCAACAGAAAATTGTAAATGAACATCGGATCTTCGCAAAGTTCCCGTAAATGTGGGTAAATAAGGAAATTGAAAACTACTTCAGATGCACTTCTTGACATATTCCGAACCACTTGCTGTAAAAGGGTATATGTATGCACAACTTAGAGCGACTTGATGTAGAGCCGCCTTTTTTTATAACGCTAGATTCACAATCACTTTCTGCTTGTCAATCGGTGTATCTCTCTGTTCATCTTGTTGTCTTGTGTTTAACCTATAGGTTGTAATTTTTAAGATATTTTGACGAAAATAACTAAACTGGCGTGTTTTGGCTCAAAAGCAAACGCTGTTGAAAATGGTTCGGATCACCTTACTTTTTCGACCGTGTTCCACACAAGGACTTATTTTGAAAAGTCATTGTATGTATAATTTTAGGATGGTGTAGGGTATTTAATGGTCGACCGCGCTCCACTATAGTGCTTTTATTATTTTTTTTTTTCGTAAGTATGAACCGACTATGGGGAGACATCCTCTGTACTTCTATAAACACAATAAAGGTGAGAGAAATAGGGAGTGGGGGCAACCTGACACGTATATCTCCCATTGATATTTGTTATGGGTTTATTAATCGAGCGTTAACCATAGCTCGACTATACGCTAATTAATGCGGTCTACTGCACTTGGAATTGAACCCGTCTATGCTGACTTCATAATAGCATTTCTCACCCAGTGGGCTGTAGTCCTTAATACCTCCAAAATGAAAAGAAAAACATAGGAATTATATATGGTGAAGAAAGTCTTTTCATAAATAAAAGCATTGGGCTTTTTCTTAAGCGAAACTTTATTTTGGTTGAATTGATCGTTAAATAGCATTTTATCTCAAAAAACAGCATCTTAGTACTCGTCTCTCATTAAATAAAAGAAAGTACGGTCTCATGACTCCTATCCATGATGTTATTCTTTGTCTTAATCCTTGCACGTCTGTGGATATGTATTAAATTTTTGCAAAGACAGAAAGAAACAAATGTAGAGCCTGAAATTCATGAAACTAAAATTTGTTAAGAAATCATGACAAAAAAGTAGGAATTTAAATTACACCTAGAAAAGTCTATGAATCTTATTCCTATGAAATTATATTTTCAAGTTATTTTTATTATTAATTGTAAATCTTATCACAGTTTATCTAGTTATTAATAATAGCAAGTGCCTTAATTTATCTTATAATTGCATTAAAAGCGATTAACACGTAACTAATACTTTCGCACAGTGTTGTAAACCTGCCTGTCAAAACCTTAAAGTGGTAAGCCCTTTAGCAGTTTTATAGATTGCATTTATAAAGCATTCAAATATTCCGCACACATAAAATATCCATAAACATATTTTCAAGTGAAAAATTTTAATAGACTTTCTTTCCGCATATAACACAACACATTTATAAGCGTTCCTATAAAATTAAAAAACAAAAAAACAACAGTATACTTTTGGGGATTTTTTATAATTAATGGCATTAATTTGTCTGCAGATACCTCGTTTCACATTTAAAACACACTAATTGAGTTTGCGAAAGTGCTAAAAACTGCTCCGGTAGGCGTTTAAGCACATTTACACGTACGTACCCCTATATCTGCATTACATTTACATTGCAGCACACACAGTAGAAACGCTTGCTCAGCGAATTCAAATATTTGAGTATAAATTAAATTGCAGTACATGTTGTCGGTATATTGCAGTGTAAATGCCCTCTCGGTATATGTTTGATATAAACTTTCATAAATGTATTGTTACGAAAAAAAAAAAAAAACAAGAAAAAAAAAAGAACAAGGCTAAAGCGAAATAATATGATTATGAAACATCTTAATAGTTCACTTAAATTAGTTTTGTAATTCTCTCTTTAGTTTGCGTCTACACCTTGATAGAAAGATAATAATTGTGTAGTAAAATGCTTTACATAACTTATATTAAATCTAGTTACGGTTAAAGTTTTATCCCCCCAAAAAATAGGCAATGCAATTACATTATATTTTCCAAGAAAAAAAAAAAAGCAAATCGGAAAAATATGTTTTTTGTCTGAGGGAGAAAAAAGAAAAAAGAAACAACATGCAAGCACAAGTAAAAGTAGGCAATGAACTTAATTATACTTAACCCTTAAAAGCATGCCTCCTTGTTTATGGTATGTGATGGTAATAATTTCAATTTACCCCTAAAATATTGCAACAAAAATTGTGAAACTGAAAATCAGTTCAGTAAATGAAATCGTTTTTATGGTTTATACTCAAAAATGAATGCAAAACTAATGCATAAACAATTTTATAATTTTGCTGAAAATAAACAAAATAAAAAATATGCAAAATTTTGTCAAAACTAAAATGAAATAAATACATAAATAACAGGAATCGTTTATCCAAAAATTCTATTTAATTATATTCACTAAAAATAATTAGAGTTTTCACTGGTAGAACGAAAAACGCATTGTCAATACTATCTACAAAGTTAGTTTGTTTACAACTAACTGTTAATGTTAATTATGGTTGAATTTATTTTTGTATTTTTATTAGGAATAAATGCATGCTTTATACAATATGCCTCAAATTAGGTATTTTCACAGGAACAGGACAAAATGAGAAGAAGAATCCCAACACAGGCACAGATAACCTTTGAATTTTAACGCCTGTACATTGCCACTGTTGTTTAATGAGACGAAACTCCTTAGTTTGCGAGTTAAATGCAAGCGATAACTTGCACTTCCCTCTTTGCTGGACAATCTAGCACTCACTTAGAGGGTCTATACGAAAGCTGGAATGTAGATATAAAAGCTTCAAAATGTTCCAAATCATCCCACAGTGCAGGATCAAGACTATCTGCCTTTGCATTTAATCGTAACCGCAGCCATTTCCCGAAGAGTCGTAGGCACTAGTCAGCAACTTTGAAGAAGTCAGACTTTGCGCATCTTCACTATCTTGGTCCTCATAGTTCGGCGTATAATGCTGTTGGGTTGTTGGCATTATGCGACGGCTTATAGTCACTCGTGCTTTTGAATTACACGTTCATCCTGGATCGCCATCCAATTCCTATTGCACCATAGATTTTAATGTGATGTAATGTAATATTTAAGGTGCAAGAAGTCAACTCAGCAATGCGGGGAGGCCAATCGCACTGCCACGTCTCTGGTTCTCAGTAGTTGTCAGACCTGTATTAAATCTAAAATCTTCTTAGATGCTGATTGTCTAATAGAGAAAACCCTTCTCTTCGCCGGCAGTATCGATCGAAAGCGAGTCACTTTGATTGATTAAGTACGCATTTCTAATAAACAAAATTCGTAGAACGAATACAAGAGCATCCCAAAAAATCAAAAAGTCTAGCCATTCGAATAAAATTTCTCCTACAGTGTTATTGCTCAGCGATTTTTGTTTATATATTTTGAAAATTACAACTTTTTTCTACACAACGACTTTGTCATTTTGCCAATTAATTAATTTTGTTTAACCGGCAAAATCATATAAAGTGCGGCCTTATGTCTTCAAAGCATGAACGACATGTATTGACGTTTTTCATTTATCGTACTCAGTATAGTTGATGGAGATAATATTTCCTAAAAAAATCTTTACTGCATCTCGTGTTTCTTCATAAATCAGGCCAGAAATATGTTTCGACCACCGATTCAAACGCTTGATAGACGAATTTATTATACTTGTAAAGCAACTGTTCACGATGACGTTTAGCACTACCTTTTCTCATTTTCAATAGTGGTTGTGGTTGAGTCAAAGCATGCCAGTCAGACGGACAGACAACGTTTTGTTTGTGACCAGCAGGCACGGTGGTGATCAGAAAGCGTTATAGGAAAGGAGGGATGGAGAGAGGGAGTAGCATTTATGAACAATGGGAAAGAGCACTGCTAGTACATTGTTCCAAAGGCAGGCAGGAAAACAACGAGCTGCGGCAGTGTGTGGTGCGATATGCAGGTAACTTCATGAGAAGCGGATAGGAACGCTAAGTGATCCTTGTACTCCTGTTAAAGGACTTAATTGGTGAACATATCTCTTTTGTCTGTGTAGAATAATTGGTTCGGATGTATCTGTACATAAACAAAACACAGGCCATATTAAGCCGGTTGCTCAAGGGTAGCTAGCGAGGGTTTTGAACGCACTTTCGTCATTCATGAGAATCTGAAATTTTCGCTGTAACCGTTTGCGGACCCGCAAGGAGAGTTTGGATGCGCCCGCAAACACATTGAGTTATACTCTAATTTTAGCCGAATGTTGGCGGCGTAAATGGTACGAATATTGACTGCAATGAAGTACTTCCGATCGATTCAGAAAATGATTCTGAATTCATTGCTATAAAAAAATGTGTATTTATCGCAAATTCCCCTGATTGTGGCAAACATCTGCACAAAGTCAACATAACCTCTAATACAAATAATGTAGAGTTTATACTACAAAACTAGCTGTAATTAGGAGGAGGAATAAATGGGTGGGAAGTCTAAATCAAATTGCACTATGACCTATCCTTTACACTCAACAATAATAAACACTACTCGTTAAACAACTGGGCGTAAAAATAAGAAAAAGCAAAGGGTTGCTACTACAACACATACACACATGCTGACTTGATTTATTACACTTCATGTTCATCATTTCGACGACGAAGGCCTGTTTCATTAGATATTTCAAATAATTGAATTAAAAAAAAAAATAAAAGGGAATATGTGGAAAGCGAAAGAAAGAAAAAAAGAAAACATGTCCACTTTTTCATTTTTCCTTTGTATCCTCTATTAAATGCGTCGTTTTATTTATCTTCTGGCTTTAATTTTCATAAGTTTTCCATATAATAATAATAATAATAATATTATTATTATTATTTTAAAAACATCCACGTGTCGCCAACTTTATTGACATATTCTCTTACATATACACGCATATATCCACATATAGTTGTTATAGTTTTTATGAGTAGAAAATTTCTGTATGAAATTTTTCCTTTCTTTTATTTAATAGAAGAATTAAGGTCATCAATGTATAAATCACCGGAAATGTACGTAACTATCGCATTACGTTCTTTCATACAAATAAACGTAAATGCATTCTCATTCTACACTTAATTTCGTTGGAATTAGTTTGTGCAGTTTGTTGACTGGCTGGTCTCTAGGTCTGGCTATGTCTGCTCTTCTATTGTTACTGTTCGTTCACTGTCTGTTTTAATGTCTATTACTATATATATATAACTGTGTGTACGTAGATGTATACATGTGTCTGCAAACAAAAATAAATTTTATGTTGATGCAATAATCCGAAATAAGAAATGAAATTATATTTAAGATGAACAAATAAGAAAATTGTATTCGTCTGTGACTGACTCTTATTTATCCATCTAATGCAATGAAATATCGATGCTCTGCAATGTGAAGTGGATGAGGCCGATTTTCTTCAATTTTGTACAAGTAGTATAAGATCATCTGTAGAGATTTTTATCGGCCTGTTTTCCTATGAACATAAATACGAAATATTTGTTTTTGAAAATTGTGATGTTCTCAGTTTGTGTTGCATTGTAGGTGTGCGTTTTTAAGCGAAGCGATCCATTTTCAATATCAACCTATGTGCAATAACTTCAAAAGCTTTTGCTAAATTTGAAGTCGATGAAGTCCTAATTTTTGCGATCAAGAGAATCTTTACCATAATGGGAAAGACAGAAGGACTTCTTCGATTCAGAATTTGAATTTTTTAGAATCTCTCAAGCTGCCTTCGAGGTGTTGTGGCAATTTTAACTTAATGAACACATGGAAAGGATAGCAGATAAAGGAAAAAAATAATGGAGAACGGATAAAACGTATAAGGCTGAATAAGAATATAACGGATTAAAGATAAATGCTGGTTCACATATATTGAATAAAGGAGAATATATATACAAGAAGTATTTGAAAAAGAATTTAAAGCATAATAAACGAGTAAGAAAGAATGAAAGAACAACCACAACAAGCGATAGAAAAAAGAAGAGAGAAAAAAAGAAATAGAATTACGGATGACGAATAACTAAGAAACATGGATATCTGTAAAGTATAAAGGATGCATAAAAGAAACCAAAGGGAAGAGAAACGGAAAAGCTTAAAGGCAAGCGACAAAAGGAGTGAGTAAAAAGGAGAAGCGTAGAACAAATAACGGATAACACATAACGCGTAATGGACACAAGACAGGTAACGAAAATAACAAATAATGAGTAAAGGATAAAAGGAGAAGGATAAAGAATAAAAAACGTACAAAGGTTAAAATTAAAATAAATGAAAACACCATAGTGAGACACGCTCACCATTAAATACCCTATACCACCATATTATTATTCTTATGTTGAAAAGTCGTTAAAAGTGGAAAGTTGTCGAAAAAAGGTCCGATCCGAACCATTTTCGAAAGCGTCCATCTTGTGAGCCAAAACAAGTGAAATTCTATCAAAACACTTTAAAGAGTGCCATGTGTACGTCAAAAACACCAAGACGGACGGACGGATGGACTGAACAAAACAATCTGAAAAAAAAAACAAGCCAAACATATGGACAGATGGACAGAAAAATTTAGATCAATCCAGAAAGTGAGTGTTAATCGACGAGTGTATCTTAAGCCCTTATGGGTGCCTTGTAACACAATGGGGTAAAATGAAATATAAAGTCAAGGTCAAATGAAATATAAAGAATTGTCCAAAGACTTCCTGCTAATGTTGGACTAAACTAACGTATTTCTGCTCCTGTTTAAATGCTTAAAGAAAATGCATTATTTACGATTTAAATATTGAGAGAGTGAAGAATAAGAAGAAAAAGAAGAAGGAGAAGAGATTTAGCCAGCAGGACAAACAGTACTTAAATGAGGTCAAATGTAATGTTAATTGTTTTCAAAGTACATTTTCTTCTTAAATATGGATTAGCTTTCTGCAAGATTGCCAAGACGTTAATAATAAAATATGAATGAATATAAAATGAAAGAAAATTAATAATTGCTTTAAAATGTATAAACTTTTGTAATTGTATTGAAGTGAAAAACTTAGTATCAATATGTCCCTCAAAATAGAAACAATAATAGTATACGGTCTTGGATATGGAAAAACAATCATTTTTCTTTAAATCCTTGCCTTCGTAACGCATGAGGGTTTACTTGTTGTTTTGCAACTAGCATCGCTTTCTAGAATTTCTTTTCAATAATTTTAAGCATACGAACACCTTTATCTATTTGTTTGCGTATGCATAGACTTGCACTATATATATAGATACATATATATATATATATATGTATATATATGTGTAGCAATTGAATGTGTTTTCCTGTTCCAATTTGATGTTATGGCATTAGTTCCATTGCTTATCTTTTCAACATTTATTGTATGCTAACAATTGTGTTTTTGATTTTACTGCTCTTTAGATAGCATGAAATTACTTAAGGATTTTGTGTTTCTTTTATCGTTCTTTCTTGTTTGCTTACAGCAAGCATCCTTAGAAAAAGCGATTTCATTTCATTTCCTTTTCCTTGTTATTCATGGGAATGATTTTTAGATAATTTTTACTATTTTTCGCTTTTATTTTCTTTATTTAACAAAAAGGTCAGTGAACAGTTAATTTGTTGAATATTCTCTCTCTCATAAAACGATATAAAATTGCGATTTTCTTTTTAATATCATTTCTTGTTTTTTTTTTTTATTATTATTTCAAGTTTCGAAACTCTCTAAGAAATCGGAAGGATTGGTGCATACTAAAGATAAAATTTATTTCAAATTAAAAACAAGTTTGAAATATTCTTGCATTTTTATCACTTGAAGATGACCAGTCATTCAGGGCAAGTCCGTTACACCTTTCTGCAAAAGCTACAAGGTATCAAAAATGGATTATTATTGCTAAACGAGCCTTGCATCCAATTCAGTTTCCTTTTCATGTACGGATGATGTATACATATATATATATATATATATATATGTATATATATATATATATATATATATATATGGATAATGTATTAACTATATATGCATAACAGGTAATAGACTTAGAAAAACTGAATCAATTCAAAATTTTATGCTAACTGTACATATACGTATACATATATATATATATATATATATATAGTAACGCACACTGGCTATCTACAGAAAACTATTCACTGCCTGTAAATATTAGGGCAACTCCAAAGTGCTACTTTAGAAGGGTTGAAGGCGTATGAGACCTATGTACGTGCTTTTGCTGAGCTAGCTAGTTAGTGAAAAAAGGGTTCTATATTTTTGGCTCACTGCTATACCCATGATCTCCTTCGGCCTGTGATGTGTATTGGAAATCCCGAAATATTTTAAATTTTGATTTTTCTCATTTCTCTATTAAAACGCCCATCTATCCCGAAAAAATGCGCAAAACAAAAGCTACGTCAAGATGCTATCTCCCTGCTGTCTACTTGTCCTCGTGCGTGAACTTAACAAGCTAGATAATGCCGGGTTGCATTCTTAGCAAAGCAGAATTGTTAAGTCAAAACCACACATTACACTATTTATGGGTATTGGCAATGCTTTTGTTTTGGTCTTTATGAGAGAAATGGAAAATTGCCATATTCGGCAAAATTGCCAGTCGTTAAGATCATAACATCTATCAATTGATAACGTACTTACTAGGCTGTTGTCACTCCCACTCCTTAACTCTCTTTCTTCTCCCCACTTATTTCTAGCCATGACCGTGTTACATAAATATGTAATATACCCTGAGTCCTCAGACGTGTTGATTATGACAAAATGGTTGTCGTCTTACACGGATCACGTCAAAAAAAAAAATTCACCTATTTTCAATACCTATGGTTTCAAAATCTGCAAAGGAAAGTTTAAATATGTTAAATGTATTCTTGGTTTAACTCAGAGCTTGAAAATTGTGAGGACCATGGTCAAATCTCATTTTAGTCCCATACTGTAGGTAAAGACCAGATTAAGTAATTTAAGATATGACTTTGATGGGCGAGACACAGACGTCTGATCTCATTTGAAAATCAAATCCACTTAGATAGCCGACTAGGTAAGAACCGAGACTACCAAGCCAGAGTTCGCTGGTTCAAATCTCAAATAGAGATTTCTTTGGTCGTAGCTCCAATCCGGCAAAGGTATAACACTTATCGATTGGGCACACACCCACTGGGCTGCGGACACCTTCTCTCTAATTCTTCCTGTTTTCTCTTTTCTCTTTGATAGCCATCGCGTTACGCGAACAAGGGGCGTTTCCTGAGTGATTGGTCATTTTAAACAAAATAAAACGTTTGATTTCGAATAAAATCGAGTAATCGCCTAGCCGCTAACTCGACAACAGATATCGTGAATGTCTGATTTCCGTTTTGTTCTTCTTTGCGCTTTACCTCCCCACCTGAGTAGACGTGTGTTGACCCTCTTCGGCAGATAGTAATAATTGATACTCCTAGAACAGGTACGTGTAAGCAAATGTTGTGTATATATATACAGCACCATATATATATGAAGCATAATATATATGCATATATATATATATATATATATATGCATATATGCATATATATATGCATATATATATATATATATATATATATACATGCATATATTATATACATTATTATTATTGTAATTTAATAAAAAGTGTCATAAGTTAGAGTAATTGACTGAAAGGTAGTGTGAGAATCTGTAGCAAATTGAAATGAACATAAGAAACTAGTACGTGTTATTATACGGTGGTTGAGTTGATGAGATCCATTCTAATGCGAATTTATCTAAGAAGACAGACAGGCTACTCTTCTAACAAAGGAGAGGAAGATTGTTTTGTAAGAGGTCTGGTTTGCACACTGAGTGTTACCCCCGTAAAGCTAGACGAACGATGAAATAAAATTTTACGTCTTTACATAACGACTGTCCTTGGCCTTCATATACTTCCACAATAGCTAGCAGTTTAATGTTATCTCGAAAAAAAAAGCCAGAAGATAAATAAAACGACGCATTTAATAGAGGATACAAAGGAAAAATGAAAAAGTGGACATGTTTTCTTTTTTTCTTTCTTTCGCTTTCCACATATTCCCTTTTATTTTTTTTTTTAATTCAATTATTTGAAATATCTAATGAAACAGGCCTTCGTCGTCGAAATGATGAACATGAAGTGTAATAAATCAAGTCAGCATGTGTGTATGTGTTGTAGTAGCAACCCTTTGCTTTTTCTTATTTTTACGCTCAGTTGTTTAACGAGTAGTGTTTATTGTTGTTGAGTGTAAAGGATAGGTCATAGTGCAATTTGATTTAGACTTCCCACCCATTTATTCCTCCTCCTAATTACAGCTAGTTTTGTAGTATAAACTCTACATTGTTTGTATTAGAGGTTATGTTGACTTTGTGCAGATGTTTGCCACAATCAGGGGAATTTGCGATAAAT
>CCAG010022058.1:0-50413 GCA_001077435.1 Glossina morsitans morsitans | reverse complement strand
AGCAAAAAGTTGAACAGCTAAAGAAACACAATAAAAAACACTTTACTTCTTTTAAAACGAATCCGAGATGCTCTACATCTCAAGTAAACAACTAAAAGTCATCAGCATTTCTTGATAATTGGTTTAAGGGCGGTGAGAGGATAAGCGATTAGGAGCCCAAATAGGTTTAATGAATCATGGATAGGATCTAAAAGAAAATTAGTAAAAAAAAAAAACAGATCTTAGGGTCTCATTATCTCAAATAGAGTTTCATATCCTCTACCGCCGACATTAGGTCCCAAAATAATTTAGTGAAGCATCTTATCTAAACCTATGACCTGAAGTAATTATCTTAGTTAAACGTACTAGAGACTAGGCAGTTACAGTCCCGTGATAGCTCAGACAAAGTTAATAAAATATTTGCACTCCTTTCAAGAAGAATTTTAAAGGCTAAGGGCTTCCCAAGTAAAACTCACTAGAGTTCTTCATTAAGGGCAGATTAGATTAGATCAGAATTTTAAGTTAATTTAGAGAAGCATACCTTAAGAAGTTCTTACTTATAATTTTATATAAAATTTACAAAATTTATATAAAATTTTAGACTACCAAAGAGCTGATATATCTCATGTAGTATATCGCTATATACATAGTGAATATCATGAACTTATTCCTCTGTTTGAAATATGAGGGAAAAGATTAGAAATCTTCTGCCTTGATATCATGCACGATTCATTTAAATGAACTGCTGCTGCAGTGTTGGCTGAAAATATTCTTAAGAAACGGAAAGCAGAGAAGAATGTGTAGGCATGGGGTTCTGGACAGTGCCAACTACTTCTTCCCGCTATGAAGGGTTATCTTACACGCCTGCGATTAGGCTAGGAGTTTTCTGTCTATTCTTTCTTTTTGCGCCTTAACGCTTAGGGGATATCCCCCGTTCGTATAATACGGGGGTGGTCGAAAAGAAGCAAGGAAAGAGGAAGAAACATAGAAGCGGCCGCAGCCTAGTAGATGTATGACCAATCAGTAAGTGTTATACCTTTAAGAACTCACTATGACTACGACCGCACTCACTCACTATAACTCTATGGCATTGGGATTTCAACTCGCGAACACAAACTTGATGATAGTGATTGTTACTTAGCTATCCACGCATCTCACGCGGATAAGCACAGTAAGTTGGGAGTTGTAACTTAATTATATTTTGCTGGCTTTGGCACTTTTGCGTTCGATATTTGCCTCCTGTTGGAAAATAGGGAAAATAAAAACACCACTATCCGTCAATGCTGATTATGCGTTTCATTTCAAAAGGGCGGAAAAGCTTACAAACGCGACAATTTCCAAATCTTCTAATGTTTTTGCACTCGTAAAATGCCATCGCCTAATGAAATTTTAACGGCTGAATGTAGTGTTGAACGGTACTGGGAGTACAATTTTTTTACGGTCCGATTCGTTAAGAAAGATTGTAATTAGTACTGTAGGGTATGGAAAAAACTGAAAATTTTTCATTTGAAAGTAAAGTCTTTAAGCTTTATCCAACTGTATGAGTTATCATACTAAAGCGTACACAACATAGTTTCTTCGAACGTTGAATAGATGTAGTTTTGTGCCAAAGAAATGATTCCTGGTTAATACAAAGGATAGCGCGGCTAAATACTTCCGAGTGGTATTCAAAGCTTACATAATCTTTATAGAGCGTATACGAATCAATTACATCGACGATAAGGCTGAATGTGCTTGGTAGCCCAATTTGGGGGAGTTAGTTGGTGGTGGTTTAATTGAGACCGTCCCTAAGGAATACTACATCCCATAATTGATGCAATTGCTCCAAAAAAATGGGCATAATATACCAACAGTCATGGTATCGTGAGTTGTTAGTATAAAGAAATCCGACTTCATATAGCAACACTCGTTCAGGGAATGTATGCAGTTCCACGTCCCCGCTGTTACCAGCGGATATAACTCCTGCTGACCAGCACAGGTCCCTATAGATAACTTATTGTTTATACGAACAATGCTTCGATTCTTATGGCGATATTCAAATACTGGGTCATTTAAGGATAGCCTTAAAAGATGGGACCTTTTCCGAGATGGAATTGGGAAACTGCCTGAGAAATGGGGAAAAGTCATTGCTAATGGTGTATCAATTTCTCTGAACAAAGCTTCAAGGTTGCAAAAAAGAAAAAACCCTCAAAACTTATTTATGCACACAACATATGATGCGAACACCTGCTTCCAATAAACTACTTCTTCTTTAGTTTAACTTAACTTAAAATTTAATTATCTGTAAATCATCATTGCTTTGGTTAAAAAGTGAAAAGTTCTCTTACAAGTTTCTTGCTTTTATGGGGTCTTTATGATAATTAAATAATTCCCAGTACTTATTGATCCGAATATAAACTCCCTAACGCACGTGAAAACTTTTATTGAAAAGTAATTTTTAATTTATTTCAACTTTTCAACACTTGTTATACTTATTATTACTATTAGTGTTGTTGTTGTTGTTATTGTTGTTGTTGTCTTTATTATTACAAAACAATTTCCCCGTATATATGGTGCAAAAGTGTTTCAATATAAAGTTAAATTGTAATTTTTTTATATTAAAAGTTAGTTGCATTTACAACACAATAGTACATAAGAAGAAGAAAAGTGTTGCTACTGTTGTATCTTGTCTGTTTTTTTATGTTTATTTGACCATAAAATTTGCTGTCTCTCTGTACATACATTGTTGAGGAGAAACAAGATTTGTACACATGGGGTTAAAACTAAATAAAAACATTATCAGCATCAGTGTGTTATTAGGGCGCTTGCTGTTCTTCTTGTTGTCGGTGTTGTTGTTGTTGTTGTTGTTGTTGTTGCTGTGTCCAGCTAATGAACAACTAAATGAGTTAAGGGGTTTCGAGAAATTCATTACGGACACGAATACAATAAACAAAGTTCTGCTTGAAACTTTCGTCTCCTTTTTTTTGTTTCTTTTTATTTTTATTTTTTAATTTGAAAAGAATTTTTTTAACTAAAATTAAACTGCAATCAATGATTTTTTAAATACAAATATTGATTTTTTACTTACATCAACCAACTTGCGCATGTAAAAGCTTAAGTAAATCAAATTTTTTATTAAATTTTCAAGTAAAACGATGATAACAAAAAACGAAAAACACTCAAATTGACTTTCAGCTAAAAAACAGGTGACGTTGAACAAAACCAACCATGCCACGCCACATCATAGCGAGTATCTGTCTGTACGTTGCATAACATATTCAACATTTCCGTTGAATCTCTGCAACGAATACGTTGTTCGTCGCCTGTCAGTTAAACTATGTATCTGAGCTTTTACATAATATTAAAGCAAAAAAAAGAAAAAATAAAAAAAACAACAACACCATCAGAGATCATATAAGCAAAAGTAGTAAAGAAACGAAAAAGAAAATATGTTATAAAAAAAAGAGGCCCCTTAGAGCGAATCTTTGATACCTGCGGTCTCAAGGCATTATAGAAAAAAAAAAAAAACATTGCAAATTGCATTGTGGTCAACTTGGATGTGGGTGTATGTGTGTTAGCTGGCGTATACTAACTCTGTGGAATCTTTAAATGGCTTTATGTTTTAATTTCCAATCAGGCTGAGCTTTCTGGTTCCATTCAGCGCAGTTGAAATCAAATGATTTTTATATTCATTGAAAAGTTTTTGATTAGCTCAGTAAATCAATGGAATTTTAAACCAGCATCTCAATAGAAACTTTTAGTTTTCCTTTTTATATTTATATGTATTTCACGTTCATTTTGATAAGTAAGCTATCGCCATCCACCTCAGTGGGCGAAGGCAAAGAACCTCGACTAGCAACTTAATGGTCGTGGGTTCGAATCTCAAGTGCGGTAGAGTTTTTAATAAAGCCGATAGTCGTAGATGCTAGGGCTTTAAGACTTTAGTCTTAGAATTTATTTTTGTGGCTAGGTTAATAATAACCTATCACCCCATCGACTGAGAATATTTACAAATAATTTACATTTTCCATCTCAATTTTTTCTTACGCTTTCCGAAAACAAAGAATAGGCAAATGGACAGACAGTTGCACCAATCAACGAACTATTAATCGCGTCGGACCTTTTTTTTTAATGATCAATTAATCAGGGAATTACTCTATTCATGCAACACATTGACAATCACAACGCCGCAGAAGTGGAGGAAGAGAAAGACATACAGAGGCGGACGCCGCTTGGTGGTTTTAGGCACTCAATCGGTAAGCGTTATATCATTACCTACTGAGCACTCACCGCATTGAGATTCGAACCCGCGAACAGTAAATTGTTAGTCGTAGTTCTTTCTCTTCTCTTTCTCTAGAGAAAGGCATAAGAAGATGGCCTCTGCCTAGTGGGTCTGGGCACGCAATCGGTAAGCGTTATGTCATTACCTACTGAGCACTCACCGCATTGAGATTTGAGCTCTCGTATAGTAAATTGTTAGTCGTAGTCCTTTGTCTCTCTCTCTTTCTCTAGTGGAGAAAGGGAGAGGCATAGGTAGATGCCCGCAGCCTAGTAGGTCTGGTCACGCAATCAGCAAGCGTTATGTCATTACTGGCTGTACATTCACCGCATTGAGATTTAAACCCGCGAATATTAACTTATTAATCTTTCTTCTTCTTCTTCTTCTTAATCCTACTTGTCTACTCTTGCGGACAAACTATCACTTAATCAACTGGGAGCCTTAAGTTAATCATGAGCAAATGTAAACTTTATAAAGTCTCTTAAAGCGATCTCCAAGTGTTACCAATGTACGCATATAAGTAAGTAAAAGCAAACGTAGAACAACTTAATTGTTAAAACGTGATATGAGTCAATTAAGAGATGTCAGGTTTTTGCCATGAACGAAACTTAAATTTAAAATAATTTGCAAAATATGTTGAAATCATTTAAATCAAATTAAAAATAAATAAGGAAATGCAATAATTAGTTTTTCGTCCTGAATTATATTATAGCTTACATTGAAAATATTCAATAGTTAAAAGAGAAAATATCTTTTTTGTTATGTTATTATAGTTATGTCTAATTGTTGTTATAGTTCAGTCAAATTATAGGATTTTTTATTTAAGGTATTTTTTTTTTTATAAATTCGTATAGATGTGATTATACAAGGTTCTCTCTATCAGAAAATATTATTTTTTTCGTGTTGTCCGAAAATATGGCATACACATTTGAAATTTTCATAAACTAATTTTAGTTTCACTTATGAAATAATTTAAAGAAGAAATGAAAATAATTCATTCTATTTATTTCGAAATTGTACCTTACCTAGCATATCTTCCTTGTACGAAAATATAGTTTACATTTGAAATCTTGATAAGATGATATAGTTTTATATACATTAAATAATCAGGATGAATGCAAGGCTCTCTCTATCAGAAAATATTTTTTATTTCGTGACATCCGAAAATATGGCATGCACATTCGAAATTTTCATAAACTATTTTAGTTTTATTTACGAGATTGTTGTTGTTTTATATATGAAATAATTACAACTAACCGAAGATTGTTTCCTTCATGTGAAAATATGGATTATTTAGCAATGCTTTTTTGTCCGAAAATATGGTATGCATTTAAAAATTTCATAATTTAACTTAATTTTATTTATGAAATAATATAATTTTATCTGGCATATGAGCTTTCCATGTTCATTTGCCGAAAAATGTATTTTACTCTTCCATAATTTTCTAATTCGAAAATATTATATACATTTATAAAAGCTGCTTTAATTAGGATAATATATTTTATGAAAGAGTTGCATAGGAATTAAAAATAATATTTTTTTGCCTAAAATTGCAGTTAATTTTTTTCCTGTCCGAAATTGAGACATACAAGTGATTTCATTTACAACAATATGATAAATATTCAATAACTTTTGAATGAAGATGTTATTACGATTGTCTAGGGTGGGCGATCGATCAAGACTGTTCAGGAGAAAAGAATGATTGAAAAGGTATTGCGTCTAAATAGATTATTTATAAAAGCGGTGAGAGATCTTCTTGTTCGGCCTTCAAGTAATGTACCCACGGTAATATACTCAGATAAGATCTGATTACAGTGGAAGTGAGCTTTTCAATCTGCTCAGCTTTCATTGTTATGGATGCAAAGTGTTAAAGAACAATGGAATTTTAATGGAATTGAAAACTTTTTTCAAGTAATCTCCGTTGTTCGAGATGGTTCTCGTTTCTCAACCGAAACGCAGACAAAGCTTTGCCAAGTTTTCACTAATAGAGGTAAGTCTTAGGTAAGATGCGCTTGACAGGCAACGTACCCTTCTGATTTACACCTATGTCCACCTTCTTAATTTGTTCAACTATGATAATAAATGTGATTTAATATAAGAAAAAAGCCAAAAATTATGTGTTTTCGAAATTAAATGTTTTACAAAATTCTACGATTTCCATTCAATTTTAACGATATCCAGTCATGGAAACTAAAGCTAATTGAAAATTGACGAGTTTCACGAGCTTAGTATTAACGGGAACTAATATGGGCAACTATTAAATTCTGTTCAAACTTTGCACTTAATTACGTCTCATAAAGTAAATACTTGCAAAAGCTAGTTAAACAAATGTTTCTTTCTTTCTATATACCTTTTACTAAAATCAATAGAAAAGGCAGAAAAAAGGAAAAAACTGTTTCCTTTCATAACACACCCACTGTTATCACCAGGTGATTCGTGTTTTCGGTTAATGCTTTTCACCTTGATTTTTGCACTTACTTTGTGCTTATTTAACAAATCAAATATTGAATAAACAAAACTCTCTCTCTCTCTCTTTATTTCCATTTCCTTTAGATTTACATTCGAGTACTCTTTACTAAAGATTATTCGAATGTTAATAATTCATATTTACTGCTATATAAACACGAAAACATACGTATTTATATGTGCATACACACATTATATATATAATATATATACATATAGAGAAAAATAGCTAAATATAGAATATAGAATAAAACGGCAGGAAAAGGACTGCATTTATACAACAACCGACGACAACATTATGTTTGCGATGTGCTTGTTTATTTGAAAATCAAAAAGATGCATAATTTCTGCTTCATTTTTCCTCAAACTAACGATGCTTGAAAAAAACACAAAAAAAAAGACAAAAAACATATTTAACTTTAATAGAATGTTGAAGCATTTTTATAACATTTGAGCTTTCTTTTTTGTTGTTGTTTAAAAGCAGTTTTACAAATTTTTATTATACGCATCGCCGGAAGATGAGGGTTCTGTTTATTTTGTCAAAACTTTCGCAACGCCTAAGGGGAAGCATCAGAGTCCCCACAATTTTTATATATTTTTGATTAGCGTGAAATTCTACATCGATTAAAGCATGTCCGTCTGTCCATCTGTCCGTCTTTGCAATATCTGATGTAAGCATTCTGGGCCATTTTCAAATTTGGAATGAAGCAAAACATGTCGGGCTGCTCGTCTGTCCATCTGTCTGTCGGCGTAATTATGAGGTATCTGTGGTAATGATTTTACCGAAAATGAAGACATCGCCTGCAGTGTTAACTCTTGGATATCCAACTAGTAGTACCGACCCAGCTATACCGAGCATTGTCTGGCCCCTTTAATAACTCGCAGATCTGTGTTAAATCTTGGACGTCCAAGTACTACTACCAACACAGCTATGGCAAACAGCCAATCATACTATTGTTTCTCTGGCCACTCTAATAGCTCACAGAGCGGTGTTAAATCTTGGGTCTCCATAATAGCTGACGGTTTCTGTTGCTCTTAATGCCTTCTGCATAAAGAATTTCCGCAAGCAGTCATCAACATGTCGCGGAAGTGGGTAGTTGAGTGACATTGCTCAATTCGTTAACTTATAAAATGTTCAGCAAAATGTCAGCGAACACTTTTTAATACCTTCCCAATCGATCAAAATCACTTCTTGAATTAAGCTTGTCCGTCCGTCTGTCTGCCTTGTCAATCTTTAGGAGAAAATTTTTTAGATTTATCGATCACATTTAATACATTGCCGAATTTCGGGCCAAGGACAAACGCAGTTGACAATGGTTCGCATCGGACTACTCTTTCAACCAATTCCCACACAACATCTTATTTTGAAAAGTCGTTGTAGGAAAAATTGTATTAAGCGAAGTATATTTAATAGTGGGCCGTGATCCGCTATAGTCATTTTACTTATTTGTAGATAGATTTATGGATGCATAGTAGAGAGGTATTTTTTTTTTTCTCTAATTGGCATTAAAGGCTTGTTATAAGCTGAAACCATATTTTACCTGTAATTATGCTTGAAATGACTTGAAACCATAACCAACTTTTTTCAATCATTTTAGTACAAAATTTATTTCATTATGCCATCGTTAGAATAAATAATTGAAATCGTAACATTTTTTAGATGCTTTTAATTTACTCTTTAGTTCGCATAAATATAAAAAGAGAGCAAAAAAACAAAAAAAAAAGAAACAATAATAATGTGAAATATATTTCTTTAGTTTATTTATACTTTTCAGCTCTTTATGCATCCATTATATGCACAAATTAAAATTCATATTTAATCCATTTAAATAATGCTTTCGTTATACGATAATTCAATATGAAATTTTTATAACCCATAAAAGCTTATACCACCACAGTTGTGAATAGCCATGTATGTATGTTTATATACAGTATGTACGCATATATCTACATACACATATACACAGATATATACATATATATATATACATATATAGATATATACATATATAGATATATATATATATATATACATATATATAGATATGTATGCAGTGGTTAGGGGTGAACGTGTATATTAAATGATTTTAGCGCAACTTAATTTATCAACTAATTGTTACGCCAACCGATAGGCTTGTCTTTGCACCTGTAAATAAAACTGTGCATGAAAAAGTGTTTGTTTACCGGAGTTTTTAAGCCGATTTAATTAGCACAAGCTACTGTTTGCAAAAGTTAAGAGCAATATCGATTTAAATTTGGCCCTTCAGACGATTATAGAACTTTTTAGATAATATCCCAAGTTTTTTTTTTTTTTTATTCATTTTAGTGGCTACTTATGCTCTGCCTAAGAAACCTTGCCCATCTATAGTTTATTTTAAAACTTTATTTTAAAGAGGCGAGGAATTCCTAATAGGAGGAAATTTTGAATATATTAGTAGAGTTTCAGTTTCTGCACACTCCATATGATTCTGATTAAAGAACTCATACAGAATTATTATTGCGAACTTGGCTTCACTTACGCAAAATATATGATTACTTTGATTGCAAGCTAACAATAAATAAAAGTGAAGGAGTCCCAGCCGCTTAATATGGTACTGGTAAAGCACGGTATAGATACAACATTATCATAATACGGTTTCGCTATAGCGCGGGACATCTGCAAAGGTAAAAAAAAATCTGATTCTCTTAACAAAAGAAAAAAATAATAATAATAAGTCAAATTCTCTCTCTGCGTCGGTCTAAGTTTCTTTCCATTAACTTTTTTACACCTTTCATAAATTTCCTTTTATCCCCGCTCTTTCTTTTATATATTATTATGCTTGGCATCATGGTTTTTATACATGAAGCAAAAACTTTGCGTCATTTGCTGTAGCTTTAGAAAAAGGTTAGCACGGTGAAAGTTGAAAGTTAGTTTTTTGGCATAATCTTTGATGAATGGACTGAGGGATGAGCGAACTGATGGGTTAACTGACAGAGATATTAACAGAAAGATGTAAAGGCAGTTGGGAGAATTGATAGGCCGTTGTATGGAACTGAATGACTCAGAAATATGCTAAGAAAAAAACAGAAGGACGGACAAATCTATAGATAAACTTATGAATCAACTGTCAAAAAGAGGGAAAGAGGACGGGAAAGAGGAAGAAGAGAAAGAAACAGAATGCCGCTTAGATTTATATGAATTTATCTCAAATGGGTTGACCGCACTAAAAAGATCTCGCAATTACAACTCTGCTATCTCGCCTTAGTATACATAAATTCATTAGATGAGTGACATTCAGTATAGTCAGTCTTTGCGTACAGGAAAGCAGGTTTGCAGCTTTTTTTTTGTAAAATAAAGTTATTATTATTATTATTATTATTATAAATTTAGCCAAAGAATAAATTCTAAGACTAATGTCTTAAAGCACTAGCATCTAAGGCTTTCGGCTTTTATTTTTATTATTATTATTATTATTACTGTTATTGTTATTATTATCATTATTATTAAAAACTCTACCGCGCTTGAGATTTGAACCCACGACCATTGAATTGCTAGTAGAGACTCTTGCCTACTCGGCCACTCAGGCGGATAAAAAAATAAAGTTAAAAATAAATCTTTTAATGAAACGGATAATCGTAGGCCACTCAAAGAGATCTTACGTTTTTGGTTTATCTGGTTTAGGGGACAGTCTGATAAACACATCAATTAACGGATAAATTGACGAGCAGCTTAAGATATCTAAGGAAAAACGAATTGACGATTCCATGAATGTTTCGATAGGGCGACAAACTGCTTGATGGACTAATAGAAGTGAATACAAAATGACGACGGATCCGTATAACAGCCAGACAAACTTAATAAACTTATGGATGGACGGTCAAATTAATCTAATAGAATCCCCACAGAGTTTCATTTTCAAATTCATATATTGGTAAGTATTAAGGATAAACTGGTTTAACTCGATTTCTATAAACGAATAAAATTAAACCTGCATATACTGTGACTGTCTATTCAATTTATTTAATGCCTTGAATGCTTTCTGTTTTTTTTACCATATTACAGTTAAGATCTATTAAACAGAAATGTAAATAGAAATCCTTGAAGCATTGAATTGAATATTTTTTCTATTTTCTTGAAAATAACTAGAATTACTTAACTTAAATGTTTGCTCAGATATTCATGTGCCTTCAAAGAAAAACTAATATGGTTGTCACAGCCTCAAGATACTTGCATTGTATATATTTTAGAATAACTTATGGGAAATTTGGAAAATTTTTACTAATTAATTCAATTGTTTATGATATTGCTTCGAAAAGATAACTGTCATGTCATAGGCTTGCAAAACAAAAACACACACTGATCACAGCTCAATATTTATATATGGGATTTAGTTAATCCTTTATATGCATATGTAATTAAAACAAAAATTTACATTTCAATTAAAGTTCCATTAAAGATAAACATTTTTTTTGAAGTGACAAAAAAATTTTATCTATAAAGAGTTGAACTTATTTTTGTGGTCATCATCCCCCCGCCAGCATAAAAACATTCATTTCAGTGTACTTTTGAATACAACGTCATGCGAAAATGTGTATATAAATTCGAGCATACCGTTTGCGAAAGCCAAAAATGATCTTCAGAGCTCTGGCTGATCTTCTTGATTAAGTTCCACTCATTTTAAATGTATATATATCTCCCATAGTTCGTCAGCTGGTTTAAAACTTTTTAAGATTTCAAACTCGAAAACTTTTTGCTTAACTTCCAATTCTCAAGTTAAGTTTAAAAATGAATCTAACCCTCCCCTCATTTCTTGTTGGTAAAAAAACAACACAAGACATTTGGAAAAAGTTCTTAAATTTAAGGTTAATTGAAGTCCTTGGCTCGGCCTTAAAACTGGACATAACGTTTTGCATTAAAACTGAAACTGAAAAGAAGCCGATATTTTCAATAATTTCTCATTAATAACTTATACGATTCATTAGATTGATCATTGAGCACATCGGTTGAAAAGTAGTTTGTCGGTTTAATGCGTTTACACTTTAAGAAATCCTTCAGTTCTTCATCATTCCACAGATACCTTAAAATACATATCAAGTTCTCTTCTTCCTTTTTTTTTACATTAAAAATGCCTAGACTTAGAAGTTTGCCTTTTTGGGAGCGTAAGCTTCTGAACCGCTTCAATCATATTAGTCCGGACACTGGTCAATCTCTCACTCTGTTATTAACTATTGGAATACCTATGACCGTAAAAATGGAGATAGAAAGTTGAATTGCTGATCTATAGTCAAAGACCAATTTTCGTGGACAATGAAGTTACGGTCGACTTTAGGTATTAATATAAACGGGGAGTAGGTTCCCTTAAAGCTTCAGTTTAAAAGAGGGAGAGCGATTCGATCCTTAACGAGCAAAAAGGTGATTTTTTTTCAATTAGCAGGCACCGACGGTCTGTGTTGTGTACGTGTACTAGCGTTGATAATTATAAAAGACTATAGATAGATAGACGAAGAAGAAGGAAGAAATAGTGTTCGTGTCCATTCGGTTTAAATATAAAAATTGTAGGAAAAGCGAAATAAGACTGCAACAGATAGATCCCTCAAAACATGAGCCGTATGATTAAAGAGCGAACGTGTCCCGCGATATAAAAGCATCTCCAGGTCAGGTGAGTGAGGATGCTGTAAAGCCCCAGTGCTTCTATTAAGGAACCTAACTGACAGACAGATCTCACTGAACTCTGCGGAACACTTACTTTTATTCAGGAACAACGTGAATACAAGCGTAGAACCGACTACGTTGGGGCGATGTTGTAGCTTTTTAAGAGCATCCATGGAAGCAGTATATATCGTCGTTATTCTGGGACATTTGAACCCCTCGCTCTACACGGTTGAAAGCACCAAGCAAGACTTAGAGCTTCCTTTCTCTTACATGCGAATAGTAGTCTACGCTGCCTACAGTGTATTAAGCTTTCTCCAGAATAGCCAAGTAACTAAGAGGAGTAACTATTAAGCCGGTACCCCCGATTTCTATTCCAAATGCGATAGATCAACCTTTGATTATGAATAATGTGTGGTCGCAGCTATAGTGAGTGCGCGGTCGATAAGGGCGTTACCCTTACCGATCGGGTATACCCCCTCAGCCCACGGTCGCTCATTATCGTTTCACCTCTGCTTCGCAACCATCATTATATTGCACCTATAGGCTCGAGTCATTAATCGTGCATAAAAAAAAAAAAATATTCGACAGGTCTCTACGAAAACTAAATGGCAAGTGATTAATTGGCGCGACCAAATTTAATAAAATCCTTAACAATTATTGTGTGTTTTGTGTGTGTTTGTGTATTGCGTTTGTGTGGTGGGGCGCAAAAGTTTCATTTGATAATAATTATAATTTTCTTATATATATATTTTTTTTTATATTTTCCAATGCCATACATATCTAATTCCCCCCGCCACCCCTTTTTTTTATGTATTCCCTCTCGCATTGAAATTTGTAACATTTTATTTATTGTTTAGCAATTGTTTGGGTAACCATTTTATACGCAGCACCGAGTGATTGAATGTATATTCATTTTGTCAAAGCAATTGCAACACCCAGAAGTACGCTTTAGATATTCAGCAAATTCTGAATCTAAACATGTCAGTCCGCCCGTCCTTCGTAAGCATTTTTCTGCCTTCATAAATAAAGATAAGGCCTCCACATTTGGCGAAAGCATTCGAAGTTCTTCTCCTTCCAGGCACGTTAGAATGGAAAACGAGTTGTATCCGGTAAAGGATACGCCTACAGTGTAACATACATTGAGAACACCTTTGCTTTCTGGATTTTTTGCATCAGCATCAAATTCTGAATCGATTTAAGCATGTCGATCTGTCCATCCGTGGAAAGCATGCTTCTAGGTTCACAAGTAAAGATATGGCTTTCGAATTTTACGAAAGCATTCGAAGTTCTTCCAGGCACATTGCAATGGAAAACGAGCTACATTCGGTAAACGACACATGTTACACACAGTGTAACATAAATGGAGAACACCGTTGCTTTCTGGATTCTTTGCTTACATTAACCGTAAACTACAATAAAAATTTCCTCGTATGTTCTATAGAAAGTGGATAAAAATCAGTTACGTCTAGGTACGCGTGGAAAGGTATGTAACGTTCGATCGTAGTCGAATATAATTGTCTTACTTGTTTCGTCTTCTTCCTCTTTATCCGTATAGGTATATTTGAATGATGACACAAACACAATGATTGATTATTATTTTCTCCATTATAACATTTTATTAAGTTTTCTCGCTATTTTTTGTGAAAAATACATAGAAAAACATTAAATGGGTTTTCGTTGGAAAGAAATTGTAGCGTATTTATGGCAAAATATTGCATTATGTATATGTTAATATATTTCCTTTTCTTTGCTTCCCTTGATAATAAGTTCCTTAAACTCTTACAATTGAGTTTTTATTTATATCATTTTGAGTTTTTGTTCTCTTCTTTTTTCTTTTTTTCTTTCTAAATGGAAAAGGCTTTCATTGTCAAACTAAAGCTAATGCAGAGCCTTTGCTTTGAATTGTATTTTTTGCTACATTTTACTCTCTTAAGTGAATATTCTTCTTCTTCTTTTTCTTTTTACTAAGCCAAGAGCATGAAAAAGTTTAGGATAAAGCGGAATACATAATATTCTCATTATAATTGGAAAAGGTAATCGATAAGGAACAGTAAAAATAATAATAAATTAAAGGCATTGGATGATATTAGTTAAGTAAATTAGATAATAGATAACCGATATGAATGTGAACACAAGTAAGAAGATTATGTTCGGCTGCGACCAAATCTTTTATACAGACATGTCTTTGTTCTAAAAAAGGCTGAAAATAGGATGAAAATGTGAAAATTCTCCATTCTAGAATATTGGAGGGGCGTGACTGATTTTTTCGACTTTTGTAGGATGTAGCGTGTCTATTGTAGTTTACAACTCATGACGAAAGAACTCCAAAAGCAGACGAGTTTATGTTGCATTGTAGACGTGTCGTTTGACTTCCAAACCTCCTAAAAAATTTGAAAGCGATTCATTTTTGCGACCAGGTGAATGTTTACCATAGTCATTACACAAATTGCCAGATCGACAGATGAACGAACGTGCAGTCTGACTTTTTAGATGGATTCTGAACTTGATAGTTCGTCAGTAATGTACCTATGTTATGAGATCTCTGAAGCTTCCTTCTGGACTTCGGCAAAAAAAACGAAATTTGTTACACCACAATATTGAATGGGCATGGCCGATGCTTTTCATAAATTAAATTTGATACCTTATAATACTTGATGGACGCGGGTGATGTTTTGCATTTTTGTCCAAATCAATAAAAACATGCGAAAGCCTGGCAACCGATAATAATGAACATACTTAGATTAATTAGCGAACGATGCAAAGCTTTAAAGACTAAAAGTTAATTTTGATAGGATAAAGTCAAGACGTTCATATTAGGAGGAGTTTCTTCCGTAGCACTTAAAACTTAAATTCCAGATGTCTCTTAGATTCTTACTAAAAACTCTAAAAAGGGTAACAAGCCTAAAGTTCTATTTATATATGCTAAGTTCTATGAACGATTAGGAACATTGAAATTTAGCTCTCCTAATAAAGCTAGCGAGTCAATAATATCATTCACTAACTTAATTAAGGAGGAGACATATCGGATAAGCCTATGTTTCTTGTAATCTAGGATAACCCTATGTTCGTCCTAACCTAGAATAAACCTACACTTCTCACAATCTAATATAACCCAATTTTCCTAGTAAACTAGGATGAATATCCACTTCTCCCAATCTAGGATAATCCTATGTTTCACCTAACCTAGAATAAATTTACTACTACCAACGTGGAATAAACCTCCACATCTACCGATCTAGAATAACCCTATATTCTTCCTAACCCCAATCTAGAATAATCTTATGTTCCTTCTAACCTAAGATAAATGTCCACTTCTTCCTAACCTAGGATAAATCTCTATTTTTTTCAAATTAGTATAAGGCTACGTTTCTCCTAATCTAGAATAATCCTATATTCTTCCTAACCTGGGATAAACCTCCGCTTCTACCAATCTAGAATAACACAATTTTTCTCCTAACCTACGACAATCTAGGATAATCCTATGTTTCTTCTAAACTAGGATAAATTTTCACTTATTCCAAAATAGGATAACTAGAAATTCGCTTCAAAGTTTCAGGAGTTGATTTACACAAGAACTACTGTTAACTGTACATGAATTTAAACTTCTCATAACTTTTAAATTTGAAAAAAACTAAAAGTTTGAAATTTTAATTAAATTTTACTTGAATTTTCCTTTACATTTTTTTTTTCTGGCCACTATGCTGTCCTTTAATTCGGCTGAAAAGTAGAATAATTTTTCTTTATTAATTGTTGGTTTTTTTTTTATTGTTAAGCTTAGAAAAGCAGGTTAAAAATTTTTTATTCTTTTTAGAAAAAAAAAAAAAATTATTTTAATAGAAATTCCTTTAACCCTAGAAGTGGTTGATTTTTTGCTTTCTTTTCACAAAAGCACTTTTTTTTTATGCCTAACAAAGGTTTAACTTAACGTTACGGTAAATATCAGATAAAAATAACTAAAAGAGCAAAATACAAAAGAACAAAAAAAGAAAAACCTAACAAAATTGGAACGCAAGTCATTAGTAGCGGAAAATATTATAAGGCGTACTAGGTATATGAATATGAAATCGGAATTTGCCCATGAACACGACATGCTAACCGAATGTGTAGACAAATCATCAAATCAAAATTAGGCAGCTGCAGTACTAACACATATGGCGACGCGGAAAATTTCGAGGTTTATGCCAAGTAAAGAGCATTTATCGACAGCATTTTTTCTTTGCACGAACGATACAAAGGAAAACCTTCTTTTGCGTGACTGATATGAAATCATGATGGATTGAATCTATCTTGAAAGTCCCAGTCGTAAATATTCATGGACACATCCAAGCGTGTCATGTGCAAAGACTGCAAGACTCAATCGCTTTAGCAGGAAGACGATATTCTATGTTTGGTGGGACCAAGAGAGTGTAGTCTACTATTACCTACTGAAGGCTGGCGAAACGGTTTATACCAGACGTTACCAATAACAGCTAATCGTTTTGATCGCTCTTCAAAAAACGATCGAAATGTCGAAGAAGATACCACACAAGATCATGATACATGACATCCGTGTATCCGTCCAGTGGAAGCGTTCAAGGGGGAAATTCTGACCAAAGCTATTTACTCACAAAGCTCGAGTCCTTCGATGAGGGGCACATTTGCTGGGGCAGCGCTTCTTTTCTTACGAAAATGACTCGGGAGCAGCTTTGCTTTCAAAAAGCAACATATGTCAGACAGGTACGAAAAATGTATAGTAAGTGATGAATAATATTCCAGTAAAATTTATTTTTATATTTCCATACAATAAACGCTTATTGTCTGTATAAAATTTCGGTTTCATATATACATACCTCGTACATCAACTATTGAAGTATAGCACTATAATAATTTTACATTCACTTTTTAACACTGCACCTCGTACGTACTACGCATTGCTTACGACAACACAATTTTAACCTTACTTAGCTGTGCCTGTTAATCTCTTTTTGCATGGAATATATATGTGGGAATCAATTCGATTACCAAAGCCTATAAATTATCGGTGCGTCAGAGACTTAATCATTAGCGTATTTGGATTGAATTTTTCAATTGTTGTAAAATCCGTAAAATCTGCTTACATTCAAATCCATTAAACTTTTATTAGATGGTGTTTAAGTTTATTAATATTGGGCTTCAAACGCGGCGTCTTTATTATTATACATCCAGATATTTTCAGTATAATAGGATTTAAAAATGAAAAAAAAAAATAAAAATAAAATAAAGTAAAAAAATAAGCTCAAGTAAAATTTAATTAAAATTTCAAACTTTACTTGGTTTTATTTCAATTTTAAAAATTATGAAAACTTCAAATTTTTATATAGTTAACAGAAGTTCTTTTGTAAATCAACTCCTGAAACTTTGAAACGAATGTCTAATGCATTTGCATTTGCGGAATGTTGGCAAAAGAATGCTATCAAAATTGTTCAACTTTGAATACTTCATAGGTAACTAAAGAGTTAACCCTTTGATTGCGTTTTTTTTTAACATTACGTAAAAAACAATTAAATTAAATTATAATAGTAAAAGCAATATGAAATAAAATCAATGTTTATTTGCGAGAATTTATTCGGTTCTCAGCTATTTATACTGTTATGAAAATCCCACATTTGATAAAATGAGTCTGCATACAAGCCAATCGACTTTCTAGGAGATCAAATTCTAAAAGTGTTAAAACCAAATACAAATGCAAGGACTACAAATTTTCAATTCATCAGACACCTAATCGTTAGCGCATGTGGATTGAATTTGTTATAAACTTTTGTAAAACTTGTTTACATTCAAATCTGTCACATTTTTATTAGCTATTGCTTGAGTTCACTAATATTAGTTGAGTCTTTATATTATTATTATACATCCAGATATTTTCGACATAATAGGATTTAAAAAGGAAAAAAATGTAATATTTATTCCTTGAATTTCGAAATCAGAGAAAGAAAGGTAGGGTTATCTTAGGTTAGAGTTATCCTAGTTTGGATTAAGTGAAGATTTATCTTAGGTTAGAAGAAACATAAGATTATTCTAGATTGGAAGAAGTGGATTTGTACTAGGTTAGGAGAAAAATGGAGTCATTTTAAGTTAGAAGGAATATAGAGTTATTCTAGATTAGGAAAAACGTAGGCTTATCCTAATTTGAAAGAAGTGGAGTTCTATCGTAGGTTAGAAGAAACATAAGATTATTCTAGATTGGAAAAAGTGGATTTGTACTAGGTTAGGAGAAAAATGGAGTCATTTTAGGTTAGAAGGAATATAGAGTTATTCTAGATTAGGAAAAACGTAGGCTTATCCTAATTTGAAAGAAGTGGAGTTCTATCGTAAGTTAGAAGAAACATAAGATTATTCTAGATTGGAAAAAGTGGACTTACCCTAGGGTAGGAGAAAAATAGAGTTATTCTAGATTGGTAGAAACGGAGCTTTATTCTAGCTTAGGAAGATTATAGGGTTATTCTAGGTTAGGAGCAAAGTAGAGTTGTTCTAGATTGGAGGAAGAGGAGGTTTTATCCTATATGTCTCCTTCTCAATTAAGTTAATGCATAGTATTATTTTAACCATTTAGATATCTTTGTAAGAATCTAACTGATGTGTACAGGTACCATCAAGTCAACTCTTCTTAATATGTACGTCTTGACTTTGTCCTATCTAAATTAATTTTTAACCTCGTATCGTTCGCTAACTAAACTAAGTATGTTCATTATTATTGTGCCAGGTTGTCAAGTTTCTGCGTCTATTTATTGATTCAGGAGTTCTCTCCTCGCTCGGATCTATACTACGGCGGGATATAGTGAATGTATAGTCGGTGAAGACATAACACTTAACGATTAAGCACACATGCACTAGGCTACGGCCATCACCTCCATTTGTCTTTATTTCCTTCTCTTTCTTCACTCGTTTCTGACCACACGCGTCTTATGTGCGTGGGGGATATTGGCCTATGGTGAGTGATTGCCCTTTTGACATTTGACAGGTAAAAGGGGATTAGCATGAAAATGTTACAAAGAAGTTTGATGTTTGTAATCTGTTTATAAAAGAGCAAAATATTTGCGGAAAGCATAGTCAATGGAGTCGAAACAGTTAGATTGTAATGTTCAAACATGAAAGCAGTAAATATAAGTTCCTGTAAATAATTTGTAAATAAATCTCTTAAGATTTGTAAATAAAACGTTTGTTATGCTAAAAACCGCAGTTCAATGGTGAAAACTTAACCTCAAAAGGAATTACAAGACAACGCAGAATCACAAGAGACATTTTACGTAACAATATTTTCATCAACATCGAGACAATTCCTGGAAAATATTTAAAATAAATTCCATGCTCATCGTCAGTTGAGTGTTAATATACTTCATAAATACCTAAGGTATATATTATATATATACCTAAAAAGCATTTAATTCACTTTTGCAAATTTATAAAACATTCTAAAAGAAAAATCTGAAAATATTTGCATATAAGAGTTTTGAATTAATTTATGTCAAGAACTGTCTCAACCGACAATGACCATGAAAATGCTTCGAAAATTTTCAAAGTGCATTGAATAATTAAAATATCAAACTTGTAAATAAATTGAAGAGAATTAAAAATATATAAAAATTTATTTAAATAACTAAAAATGTAGTGAGACAAAATAGAAATGAGTAAAAACCCTATAGTTGGGGCAAGACTGACTGTTAAATACTTTACGGCGCATCCTCGAACATAATTTATTATTTATTTTCATAGCAACATGCCCTGCTCATGAGAGTTCTTATAGAGGAGGGGGACCTAGAACCCGGGCTGGCGTGATCCAAATTTAGCAAGCTTAGGTTTGCTTTTAATGACTCTATTATCTTTTTCATAAGAAACTACAAGTTTAACTTCGTTTCAATATGAAGGTATACTTCTCACGGGAACATTTTTATGAAATGAAATAAGAGAAATAGTCCTACCTGGTCCAAATTGGGTACATTTCATTTTTAAGTCAAACTACTGTTGTCGACAAATTTTCGTCATAAATTAGATCGAAATAGATAGAATAAATCTCTTTTCCAATAAAGGCTTATTATTATATATAGAAAGGGGGTCAACAAATTCGCGGATCCGATCAAAATTGTTTACATCAATTTAGTACGTAAAAAAGGTAACGCTCAGCAATGTTTAAGAGAATTATGGAAATGACAAAAAAATGGTTAAAGAGTGTGTGAAAAATTGACGTGTGAAAAGTAACGAATACTGAATAGTTAACAAAAAAGAGTAAAGCGTGAAAAGAAAAGGTTATGATAAATTAATGGATGATGGGTTTGAAAAAAGATAACACGGATAAGTAGCGGATACACGCAAATAAGAGAGAATGAGAACGTATACTAAACAGTGGATAATGAATAAGGGAGAAGAAACATTACGCGAAATATAGGAGGTAATAAGATACTGGATAAAACATAACGCACAGCAGACTATCATCAGTAATGGGTACGCACTAAGCAGTAGTTGATAATCAATGGAAAACGAACAGTAGCTACCAACTACCGTATAAAAAAAGCTAATAGACAGTGCACAGCAAGTTGTAGATAACAGAAAATGAGCGAGCAATAAATAATCCAAAATAACAAATAATGTGTAACAGATATCAAATAATGAATAATGAATAACGGGTAAGAAAGGATAGATAATAGATAATGAGTAATAAGATAAGGAATAACAGATAGTAGATAACTAACCACAAATAACAAATGATGAGTTACGTTTATTAAACAGTGGATAATGAATAACTGATAAGAAATAATAAGTGTTAGATAATGCATAACAAGCTGTTAGAAAATGGTCTACGGACAACGAATTGTAAATAAGAGCTAATAAGTAACGCATATTAAAGAATGGGTATCGAACAGTGGATAACGTCAAATAATGAGTAATAAGGCGGTGGATATTACATAAGTGAAACCAGACCATCATCAGTAACGCGTACTAAGCCTCGGATGATAAATATCTGACGACGAAGAATAGATGCCAGATAACGGATAATAAGCCAGTGGAAAATAAACAATGGACGAATAATGAACAATAGATAGCGAATAACCGGTAACAGCAAATGGCTACCAGATGACGGGTACAAATACCTAACTAAGCGAACTTTGAGTAACATGGATAACGAATATTAGAAGACAGTGTCTAATCTGCAGGTGAGGAAGAAGGACTAGCAGAAAAAGAATCAGTAATACATTATAACGGTTAGGTTTGAAAGGGCAAGAAGTGAAGATTAAAATCAATCTTATTACCGCTGCACATCAACTAATAAATAGGTATCCAAGTCTTAGATATAACAAAATGTCGTAAAATCACGTAATTAATTCCTTTTAAACCTGATTCAACCTGTCCAAGTTCATAAGGGAGCAAGCTCATTTCGAATTCTACGCAAAAATATATAAACTTTGATGCCTACGTACCGTTTTTATAAAGAAAAAAAAGGAAAAATTACAATATTGTTTATGGACAAAGTTGATCAATTCAATACTTTTGCACATGCTATCGAAACTTTTAAGTGAAGATGATTACAATTCGTGCCTAGTGCTGGAAACTTAATATCCTTTCAAACTTTTCTTTTAATCCAATCGTAGGCTTACAGCTTCTAGCTTTATTAATGATTGGATTTACATGTAAATAAAGCTGGACAAAGTTCATGTACGTGTTTAACTAGTGTTTATGAGGTGTAATTAGCAACAGCAGCATGTTCGAGGCACATTTGTATATCTACCCTACGACAAACAAAAGCATACTGACGCAATTACACTCTCTTTAGCACTCATAAAGTGAACAACTCTTTTGTTCTTTCTTTTATCGACCTTCCGTTTATTTACATTGAACTTGATGTTGAAAATACTTTAAAATTCTGAAATACTTCTAATCAACCTATGAAATATGATTCGGAAGAAAAATTGACTTACAATTGACCAAAAAGGGAGAAAGACTAAGAGACGTTTCCCTATTTCACTTATTGTACACACACACGCATAAATGTCTGATTCGTTTTGTATTTTCACCGAAAACACACTTAAACCCTCTTAAAAGAATTATTCTCTTCGTTAGCCAAAGAGAATTCCTCCTCTAATAAAAAACAATACTTTACAATATTTATATATATTAATCTATAAGTGTCGAAGATGCACCTGAAAACTAATGTAACTCAGTTATCTATGGTCTATGGTAATCACCTTTGGAAAAAATTTGCCAAGTTTGTTTTTTTGTTTTCGATTTCAATTCATTAGACCATAAGCGTGTCAGGAAAAGACACTGCGTGGACGGATAAACAGACACGCAGAAGCGCGTGAAACGAACAGAAAGTCACATTCGATCTTATTCGACTCCATAATTTATATAAATTATGGCATATTTGAAGCATACTTTTAAATGTTACATGCGGGAAAAAAGCTTGGCATACTTTTGGGCATAAGTATTAAATAAAAGAATATAACGATATTGAAGTTCAATTTCCCTTCTCTTTATTCATGCTATAAAAAGAAAAGTGGAGGAAAAGAAAAAAATTAGAAAAAGGAATAGAGAATTTACCTATGTAACAACTTGAATGATAAAATTCATATAACGGTTTCATTTTGCATGATATACTTCTTTACATATCAAGTTATTTTGAAAGTGTCGTTAGTTCAGCTTTAGAGATATGAAGCAAAATATGAATTTGTCTTGATGTTACAAGTGTCTCTGAGAATATCTAAAAATCTTTTGTAAGATCTTGTAAGGCTTTGACATTTGTTACGAATATGATGTGTGAAAAGCGAATAGTATAATGCTATACATGGATTCAAGTACCCATCATTTCACATACATAGTCAGTTAGTAGTTAGATATGCAAACAAAATACATAATACTAAGTGCTCTCAACTGTATATGTATATGTATATGTCTGTGTAAATAGAACTGTAACTTGCACTTGAGTATCTTTCCCTTCTTCGTTTCTTTTTTTTTTTGTTTTTTTTTCATATTTTCCCATACAAAACTGTGATAAGTATGTTTCGAGTGTAAGTTGGTTTTCTATTTACATAAAATATTAAATCAGTATTCTAATATTTACATGCACACAAACATTCACGTACACATTAATACATCCGTTCATATACAAAATAATCGTAGAAAAAATTTACATAAAAATTAAAGTTTCACAAAAGAAGTCTTCTGTTATTAAAAAAAAATTTAAATCAAATTTTCACAAAATCTCTCTTTGTTCTTCTTCTTTAATTTTTTATTTTTCTCTTTGCAACAATTCTAGCGTCTATTATGCTGGTGATGTGTGTAAAAGAATTTAGTTTAAAATCGCATCATAGCTGTTGTGTTACTCACTTTTATATGAGGACAGGGCCATAATAAAACGGTTTTATTAAAATCACGTGCTAGCTCTTTACCCAAGCGGCAATAACCAATGTTTGATGAACGTTGTTGTTGTTGTTGTTGTTGTTGTAATTTCTGCTGCTGTTGCAAACTATCGTAACTTTTCGTTTTAGTTTTCATTTCATCGTCGTCACGTTGTTGACTTTGCAAAACTTCTCGTTGACTATGATTGTTAGCGACACTATCGTCAGCGTCGCTATAGTTACTGATGTCATTATCATTATCACCAATATGTAGATCTACGCCAGTATTCAAAGTTTTCACCAGCATTGTATAATAATTTCCTTCAAGTAGCTTCACGAAATGCCTCCAATCTGTGTTGTGAGCCATGAAACAATTAAAAATAAAATCATAGTTTCATTAAAATAATATTTCTTTGTTTTTTAAACAAAAAAAAAATTTTTTTTTTTTTTACAATTTTTCAAAAAGGGCTCTTTATGCACAGAGAGTATGTGAATGTTTTGATCAGATAGTACCGGGACTATATATATTATAAATTGGCGGAAAAGGGGATGGGATCTTATTGTTTAGCATAACTTTCATCAGAATTTGAGAGGGACTACTTTCAATGCCCTTGGAAGTTAGTTAGTTGCAAAATGCAGAGTGAATACAGCGAAGTGAATGAAGTTCGTGTAAGACAATGCATTGAGTATGAGAGCCAGAAAGGAAGCAAGTCAACTGTGGCTTATAGAAACTTGCATGACACGTTCGAAAGTGAACTTTTAAATGTTCAGACCTGGCAAAGACGGTTGGCAAACCAGAAGATTGATGATATGGGGGATCTTTACGGTTCATGTTCGAGACGTCGAATCACTTTTCATTATTCGACTGCTGAGAAAGAATTTTCAAAATCAAATGTTTTACGTAAAATACGGCAGAATTTTAGCGCCAACTTAATGTATATAGTGAGATAACAGCAAGTACAGAAGAAGACACAAGGTACACATAAGCGCCACTTCGATCAGCTTCGTAAAAAAGAAAAAACATATCAAGTCGGGGAATTAGTTGCCAAAAACCCAAAGAGAAAAAGCTAATGGAAAAATTTTCAGGTCAATATCGAACTGTCAAAATAACATGTAACGGTCGTTGTAAGGTTGAAAATGCCGCAAACTTTGAAGTTCCACGTGATACAGCCACTTGTGTTGATTATAAGAAGCCACTGAAAACTTTTGAAGATGTGAAAGAGAGATTGTCACCTGGGACAGATGACTGCGAGGATGGCCGCATGTAAAATGTAGATATGCAGAGGAGCGGTAGACAGCGGAAAGGTGACAATAAGCGTGAGCTATAAAAGCCAAAAAAAAATAAAAAAACGAAAAGAGTCACACAAAACGGACGGAGTCGAATCAAGTTGTAAAATCGTGCACTCAGGCACGCTTCTACTTATTTTTATTAATATTTGATTTACTTTCTAATAAACACTTGTGTTTAATACCTTGGTCTTATATTAAAATAAGAGATATATTATCATTCTTCACACAAATATATATATATACACACTGGGGGTAAGTACCCAGGCGTACAGAAATAACAGGCACACAAAAATTTATTATTCGTATTATAGTTTGGCACATGATGTACGTATGTCCATGTAAAATATATGCATATGTAGTAAATAAGTTCTACAATTTCGCATTTATTTTACAAATTTCGTAGTAAATCTCTCTCTGTATATACATATATGTGTATATATTCTAATATAATAGGGTGGCAGCAAATTTTGATCTCCAGAGAGCTAAATATTTTCCAGAAGAAATATATATGCAACCATGTTTTATAAAGCATAACTTAAAAAAAAAAGTCTAAAGTAGATGTTATCACTAATCGAAAAATACCGGGAACATATATAAACAATATTCGAAACAATGTCATCCCTTTGAAAAGTGGAACCTTATGCATCTACAAAAGCAACAAATCGATATTTTTTTGCTTTACTTATATTATTAATATTTTCATATTCTTAACAGTCTTTTAAAGTCGACATCTTACGTTTAATACAACACAAATTTTTTTTTACTTTAAGGGGGATGTTCCCCATACCTGTAACACGGTGATCACATGACATATTACGTTTAATGTAACATAGATTTCGTTTTTGTTTTAAAAGGCTTGTGACCCATACGTATAACACGGTGTTGACCTGACATCTTACTTTTAATGTAACATAAATGTTTTTCTTGCAAAAGGAATATGACCGATAAGTGTAGCACGATGATGACGAGAAAGAAGTGAAAGAAAGAAAAAAAAGTAAATAGCGAATGGGCGCAGTCTAGTAGATATTTGTGTTATGCCATCGCCGACTGAGCATTCACTATAGCTACGAGCAAGCATGGTCTACCGCACCGGGAACACTTTTTATGAAGCATTTTAAGCGATACTAAGTCCTCGAGGTGGACATATTACTGTTTTCAAAAAGTAAGACCGATTTTTAATTTCTTCCCCTTTAAATCTATATCAGCCTCCTTTTGCGAAGAGCTTCACAACATAGAGCTCATAGGGCACAACACCACGATAGTCAAAGAAAACTGTTAGCATCATTTTCATTTTTGAGCAACTTTGGTGTGGTTTTTCCGATTTTGGTTCATTTCTTACACGGTATTCGCTCGATTAATCGGGTGTTTTTATCGGCCGTATGCTTAGATCAAAGTCTAATCTCCCGTAATAATGTGTCTAATGACCGATTAATAATTCTTTGCTTAACAAAATCACAAACTGTAAAAAAATCGAATGTAAAATTTTGACACAAATGCCTCTGATGTCACAGTGCTGCCTATTTAGAAAAAATATATTTCTGGCATTCGATGTACCCTGCATACAATTCCAATTGAATATTGGTCTCACTTTTTGGTCACATTATTGCAGCTAGTATATTAATGATATTTCCCCTTTCTTGGAAACTGTATAAAATTTTAACCGCTATACTTAAATATACGGTCTTAAAACAAAAAATAAACTGGCAACGTCCGAATGTAAATAAAGTCAACTAAATATCAATCCATGCGTGCATTCTCATCTCTTTTTATACCTATCACCGAAGGATGAGAAGTATATTCGTTTTGCCAAAACGTTTGCAACTCCCAGCAGGAAACAGCACAGACCCCAGAAAATATATATATTCCTGATCAGGAATCCTGATCAAATATGAAATTCTAAATCGATTTAAGCATGTGCGTCTGTCTAATGTCTATAGTACAAGTGGGTGTTGAATGTGGGCTGAATCGATCGATGGGCACGCCCACAGCACTACGTAAACTGACAACACCTCTGTTTTTCAGAAGGAATGAAAAATTGATTTATTGCTCATTGCTCACTGCTCATAAACTGTAGCAAATAAATGTACAAAAATTTAATCGCACATTCTATGAGCGATGCTGCACCCTCTGTACAAAAATGGGGAAAATTGTTCACGCCTATCCAATATTGTAGTGTACCAAAACTTAATTGTTTTTTCAATGCCTTATAATTCACAAAAACAAACTTCAAAAATCCCATAAAGTATACAAATTTTGGGCCAGTTTTAAGATTGAAATACAACTAAACATATCTGTTCGTCTGTCCATCGGTCTCTCCAACTGTGAAGTATCTGTGGTAACCTGTGATTCTAAGATGTCTACTACAAATATGCAAAAGAAATTCGAAGTGATTTAAGCTCTTCCAAGGACACGCCTATAACGCCCACACACCTATGCAGCAAATATTGTTATTTTGAACATAGAAAAAATGAGTTGCGCCCACTCTATATTATAGAGTATAAAAATTTTGTTCTTTTACTTTTTTTTTTATCGTTTTGAGGATAATGGCGTTGGGTATAAAAGATTCGATTATTACCGAACATAATTTTCTTACTCGTTTTCCATAGTTCCATTTAAAACAGAATGCACCACTAACTAACACGCTTGATTGCCGTTTGCGTTTTTCTACGTTTGTTTTAATCTCCTGCTTGCCCGTGCATGAAAATGAATTTTTGCATGTTTTTATTATATTTATTTTATAATTTTTAATTTTTTTTTTTTTTTTCTAATTTAATTGTTTCAAACCAAAATTATGAAAAAAAAATATATATATAAATGAATAAAGAAATTAACATTTCCAACATTAAATCAAGTCAGGTTAAATCTATTTTGTATGCCATTAAATGAAAGTTAATTGCTCTTCATCATCCTTAAAACCATTTTATTGTCTGGTTAAGTTCAATTTTCCAAAAGAAAAAAAAAAAACGACTTACCAGCGAATATTGTTGTTATTATTAATTTAGCCAGAGTCTAAAGAGTCGAAGACATCTTTATTAAAAATTTTGCCGCACTTGGGATTTAAACCCACGACCATTGAGTTATCGAGATTCTTTATCTTCGTCCACTCAGGCGGATTAAAAAAAAAAAAATCGACAAATATTTTTGATAATTCATTACGCAAAACTCGAAACAAATATACCGTAACCTCAACTAGAAGGTATATCAAAGCCCGTCCTTCGGTCCACCTGCTGTGGTTGGGACGATTGCAAAAGTTTGAAATCGGAAGTAAAAAATTGATCTGTAAAACATCTCTAGAATGTTATAATACAAATAAAAATGAAGTATAGTTTTTGCCAGAGTAAATTCGTGTTGTTATTATTGTAATATATTGTTACGGAAATCCCAAATCCCGTTCGTGCTAACTAATTGATTTTTCCCCAGTAATAAATACGCTAGCCAGGGAAAACCGAAGTGCAGATTCGCGGCGCGTCATGCAGCTGCCGGCCGACAAAAAAGATTAACGGAAAAGCATACAGGGAAAAACCCAAGTGCATATTCGCGGCGCATCAGACAGCTGCCGGCCGAGGAAAACGATTAGCCGAAAAGCAGGTTCACGGATTAAAAATGAAGACATGAAATTAGGTAATAGTAACATACTTGTAAAAGTATATATAAGTATATATAGACAAAGTCAGTCGCACGAGAACATTTAAGAAGTCAGGAGCATTGCCAAAGAAAAAAAATATAAATAATCCTACCATTTAAGAAATTGATTGTAAATAAAGGATTTTGAAGTGCATCTCTCTTGGAAAGGATATCCACAGTCTAGTGGTACGAGTCCTATCTTAGAAAAGCGAAATTCGTAAAAATATTTAGGTAGGATAAGCACTGGCAATTAATCGGTCTATCAGTAGTTTGTGAAGACGTCTACAACAAATAGAAGGACTTGAGATATACCTACCCTTTTTTATACCCTTTGTCCGCATACCATTCTCGTGTTCAGTCTACAGGTCGCCTTTTTTGAGATAATTATTTTGATGAAATTTATTTTCGCTGAAGGATGAATACCAAAGGACGAATCGGATCGGATCAGTTTTTCGACCAGTTTCGAAAGTTGTTATTATAAAGCGACCCGCTTAATGATGGGTGCTTGGCCCATCGCAGACTTTTTACTTGTTTTTAAAGATAGCCAAGTCGCTCTAATAAAAGTTAACATTTTCTTAATGTTATGTTCTCCAGATACTTTCAAGATGTCCATAGAGTTGGATTCGTCGAATACTAATCTTCGCGTTTTGGAAAGGCTTTTGCATTCGCAAAGCAATCAGCTAATCGTAAGAGTTTCTCAACGATTGCAACTTGAAGGAATACATTTCTGAACTATTTATTAATGTATAGCAATAGGGCGATCAAAGCAAATTTTTCCAAATGTTTTGATCACGATTTCCTTGACTTTAACTGGATAATGTGGTAGAATGAGATAAGGATTAACATGTGAGTAACGTGAACGGCAGTATTGTCGAAAATTTTCATCAATTTTCTCTGCAATAGCATTTCAAACATATTTTTGAAGGCCAATCTTTACCATTGCACCGCCCGTAATTAATGGTACCGCCGCCGTAGAGATGGTTACTAAATCTGTTCGTTCATTTCCCAAGAGACCAGTACGACTTGGTACCCGAAAAATTTTAGTTATTTTTTTCCACAACTCACAATGCTACTCCTTACTTTCTTTATGATGTTCCCGTTGCAAGCTAACGAGTTTCGGATACTTTATACGACCGACAAACTTATCTTTGACGATAACCCTTTTAAGCCCCTTTAAGGTTTATGGCTTGGAAAGTAGTTTTAATTTCGGTTGAAAATGTTGAAGCGCTTGTAGGCTCGTGTAGGATTTTATTAAAATGGATGTGGCGTCTAACATTTACTACTGCATGGGGAGGGAACAGGTTGTCCCTCTTGCAACTGTCTGCTGGGGAGATAAACTATGCTTGTCGTGAACCATATATGTTCCGAAACTCTCATCTCCTCGTGGTGATTTCTGGCAACGGTTTTTGACCGGCGAACAAGACTTTGTGTGTGATTTTTATCATTTCTAAAGCGATTATTTAGGGGCAATGATAGGGCTCAACATTCCCCAGAGTGGGTTTATTGGGCCGTACACAATAAATAAATCTGGTTCTTCAGCTGCATGTTGGTGGCCCTAGTTTGTAGGGTTTTTTTGACCCTCTCGAGGGCGTCGGTTAAGCAAAATGAATCCGTGCCGTTGGGCATGTAAAGCACTATGGGGGATCTGCCTGTAATAGGATGCCAATCACCATTTGTCAAAAAATGTATGTTCTCTGCAACTAATTCTCTAAAGACGAGGCTTGACGTACACGCTTTTTTGAATGCGAATAGTGAAATATGACAAGGCTTGATTTTTAAGCCGGCGATGGTGTGAATTGAACAATTATGCGAGATTCTTAGGCCATTGGTTATTTCTTTCGGAATATGTTTTATACGGGGGTTGATTAAGTTAATATTGAAACTTCTATAATTAATAGTAAAGAAGATGAATATGAAATTATAGTTGTTTTTCTAAACAAAACTTTTAACTTTTAACTGAACACGATTCCAACAAGTGGACAAATGGACGGATGTAATTAAATCAATTTCAATATTGACTCTAAGGAAAAATTTTAAAAATTTTCATAAAATACGAAAATTATTTTGTACATTTGTATGCATATGTACATATACATATATATATATATATTAAAAATGTAAGACATTCCGTTGAAGGTGTACGTACACACTCAAAACTATATAAGTTTCCGTATAAACAACAACATGTAATACTAACTGTTTACAATATGTAAATAAGGCGTTTTCTTTGTCAACTTTTAATAGCTTCTCGCAGCTATACGATATTTGTATAGCAACCCTTGCATAGGTGTGGGTGACATAACTGCAATGCATACATTTATATATTATTTTCTTGCATGCTATTGATTATTTACTGCTTAGCAATAATAAAAGAGAAAAACTATTTCAACTTTCTGACTAAAGGTTAATTAAAAAAATAAAACAAAACAAAAAAACAATGAAAATTATATATCTTTACAGTTTCTACATAAACACCTGCATGCATATTAAAATTGGTTTTATGCCCCCTGCGAATCCACATCAAACTGCATATGCTTTCGATTCTTTTATTTTACGTGCAAGGAATTTTTAATATCACTAAAGCGAATTTCTGTTATTACGTTTAACACTTTTTAGACTACTTAATAATATATATATATATATATGATATATATATATATATATATATATATATATATACATGTACATATATATACATATATACATGTATATATGCATATATACATGTATACATGTATATCAGACGTCACTCAATAATGTCGTAGGATGACATATAGATGTCCCTACTATTGACGCTTCCATGTGATTTTTAAACAGTACCTACGTTTAAACGAAGGCTGTCAAGACTTCCCGACAGTCACGGACGTTTCATCGACGCTATACGCGAAATTCGAATTTCTCCATTGTGTTAGTAGCCGGCTTATGAAGGCTGGTGTTACCAGAAAACCATATGGATTTCTCAATAGTCATCCTACACGTAATCCTACGAACTTATGATATGACAAATATATGTCATCCTGCATCTGTATAATCCTACGAACTTATTGAGTAATGTGACATTTATAAATACATATATGTTTGAGCATGTGTGTTGCCTACATAAATTATTATTTGCTTATGACAAGTTATATAAAACCCGTAACAAACGTCAAAAAAGAAAAAAACAAGCAAAAAAATGAAAAAAAGAATTTATAATCAAAAGAATTCCTTAAATGATTTATTTGTATAAATTAACTTAAAAATTGTCATTACCTATTTAGCAATTCAATGCAAATGAGAATGAGACGGACTGACGGTCTTATGAATATTAAGCAGTTAATTTAATACTGTTAAGCATATGTGCAATGAAAATCAAAAAAAAATAAAAAATTTCAATTTTACCTATGAATAATATAAAATTTTACATATTGATTACCTATGACGTATGAGTGATATTATTTATTATAATAATATTCAGTGTACGTAACGTGTGCTGATATATGATGCGATAAATTGTTTTCTACAATTTGAATGCTTCAACAAACAGTGATAAGTATTTGGTATTAAGTACAGTGAATACACACGAACACGTACGCAGTACGACGATAACTACATACGCATATGCTGTACCGCTTGCATTTAATTACCATACCTTAGCTTTAGATGTAACACACAGTAATGAAAATGATAATAGATGCTTGGAAACTATTTCATTGCCATATGTAAGCAATGAAAAGAGCTTGAAATTACGATGTTTACTGTTGGTGAACCGTAAAACATCACGCTTGGCCTTACGGTTTGATTGATTTTCCATGCAGTCGTCATCCATACAGAAACTCATATGATTTCTATATCGCATAGACACTATATGTTATGTTAGACAGAAAAGCAAACATCAATGGGTTGACTAAAGATTTGACGACTGCTTCTACACTTGGGAGTAATTTCGCTTATCACGTTTGCAATTCCATGCTAATGCATATTCATTGTATTAGAGCGATATTTAAAGCAATCTATTACGTGAGTTTGTGTTGTGTTATAAAACCTGTTACCAGTTTTAGGAAAATTAAGGATTTGTCTCACATATGAACAACACATTGTGATACTTTGTTTAAGAATTTAAGAGCGCTTGCTACTGTAAGCAAATTGACGCAAAACATTACAAATTTGCGATAATATCTTAATGGACAAGTCTGCGGCGAAACAGAGTGAAATCTTAAGGTATGAGACGTAATTGAAAGTTTTGCGGATTTAATAAAGAAGAATAGAAAATGGACAAAAAAAAAGGTGACAATAATACGAACCAGCGGTCACCCACTTTTCTTTTTTTTTTTCTTAAGTTTAAGTTCAAGTTAAGTTTAATTTTATTAATCAATAATTAATCAATGACTAATTAAAACATCACATGCGTTATTAAGATTGGTATGGAATTATTGGCCATAAAATCTCTTTCGACACAAATAATTAAGAAGATTACAACAAGAAACAAGACATAATAACATGGTTACGAATTATGGTCAGAATAGTAGAAGTGTTGCTCTAAACTCATTCACACTAACCACAGGTTTGATATTAGATGGCAGCGAACGTCATAACTTCACAGTATTAGCGAAAAATAGTCTTGATGTTCCTACTTATGGTATGGAAGAATTAAATTTATCGCACGCCTAGACTGGGGAACTGCATTTTCTGATATGAATAATTCGGTGTACAGATATGAATAATCCTGTAAATGAAGATTGCATTTCTGATATTAAGGAAGAATGGAAGAACCGAGTCCAGTGTCCTTGACGAGGTTGGGTCCTCGGTCCTATATTTAGTCGGGATGTTAAAAATGTATCTGGAACGCTTATCGACAGCCAACTTTGAGTAATGATCACTGTCGTTATAAGTGTTGGTATCACGCGCCATATGACGCAAAACGAGTTTTTACCAACCTCTATTATCTTGAGTTGGAGAACCGCAGTTTCCTTGGAATATTATGTATATACATGGTCATAAGATTGATATGATCATCATTCCTTTTCCTAAGATTTTCGTGTCGCCTATTACGGACTACCTGATGTTATCCAATTGTGATATAATTCCATATGCAAGGGTTTAGTTGACCCCGTCACATATCAAAGTCGAAGGACTGCCCTTAGACTTTATGCTTTTCTTCTCACCTCAGTGAATCACTCACTTCCAAAAAAAGAAAAAGAACTTATTCTACCGATTTTCCTCGTAACGTCTCACGTGTCTTACGTCGGCGAAAGCCGTCTTCCTGACCAGGACGATTTCACACCGCTCAGAGAGCCCTAGTATCCCTATAGAGCCAGATATGTCAAATTGGGTAAGTGCTAAAGTCTCCCCCACTGCTCAAGGCAAGGCCTATGAAATGCTTTAACATTGAAGGTCACTATTATTTTGGAATAGACGCAGCAATCGCACACAGTTTCGTCGCACTCATGCAAGCACTCTGCAAATGATGACAACCGCGAGCAACTCTTCCACGCAAGATTGGTTTTTAATTATTGACGTTCGTTGTGCGTATAATTCGGCTTACAGTGTTTTTCGTCTAGCGTGCTTACGCAGTAAAAATAATTCTAACATTTGCATTAAACATAACGTAATTGCTGGATTTATATACAATTCCTCGCCATAGATTTTGGATATCCACAGAGAAGGCGAGACACACGAATGCCATACTCCGGGTCACAATAATACCTCTCTCGAATACGACCACAGACTCAGCGAAACTCTAGAAATTTGGGACTCCTGTAGTAGCGGGCTATAATCTGCAAGCAGGTGATTTCTGGTGGTCTCGATGGCGGATGACGGACCCAATTGCCGGAAAAAAGTAACCTATGTATAATTTCGGAAAGTACCGAAAGTAAGTAGGCCCGTAATAGCTGCCAGGACAATTCCGACACTTAATAAATGCAAAGCAATGTGGACGAGAAACTTCTTGCAATGAATTCAATCTGACGTAAATGTTTTTTAAATGCATTTAAAATCATTTCGTAATTCCCGTTATATTCACTACGCAAATGAACTTTATAATAGAGTCAAGTAGAGCATTATTCGGTCTATGAAGCATCATAATGAACATAAATGTAATTGGTATGTATTATGTGAACTATTTATATAACCTATGGGTAGATGGGTAGGTTTTTGTTTATAAACTTAAATAACACAACAACCAACACATATAACGACATATCTTTCTCTTTCTGCCTCCCTCCCTGTCTCCCTCTCTCTGTCTCCTAAGTTTATTTGAACAAAACAAATAAAAACTTACATACCTCGGTACATAAAGACGTGTATACATAGAGTCGATTAGAAGAAATAACAAAACAAAAAAGGCAAACAAAAGCAAAAAAAACAAAGGGATAGAAAGGAGAGAGAGACTGAAACTTACCGTCATCGAGCAGAAAGTCCACAGTAACGTTTTTGAAATTCACTTGAAAAAATTCCATAAAATTACGAAAGCCTTGTTGCACATGCATTCTATTGAGCAGTGCGGATGACACTAATACACCCACACGTTGCTCGTGCTGGTGCTGAGACTTGTGCTGTTGCTGTTCTTGTTGCTGTTGGTGTTGGTGTTGGCGTTGGTGCTCTCGTTCTACTTGTTGTTCTTTTTGTTCTTGTTGGTGTTGTCGCTGTAACTTGATTGTATTGGCCGTGTGACGATATGAACGACTACCATTACCACTATTACTACTTATACAATTGGTGTTGCTGTGTAGCATTGACGATGATGGCAAGTTTTGTCGAGATTCTGATGATGAGGCTGACGTTGTTGTTGACGTTGATGTTATTTCGTTAGCTGGCATTAATGTTGATGCTAGAGACGAAAGCGATGGCGATGGCGATGGTGATGGTGATGGCAATGGCGTTGGTGAAGATCGCAATTTATATTGCGGCTGTTCTTGTTGTTGTCTTTTTGATTTTTGCCATATAAAATCATTGCTTAATATAATAGTGGAACTGGGAATGATTGTTGCTTTTGTTGTTGCTTTTTGTTTGCTTGCCATAAAATGTTGTTGGTTTTCAACGTCTCTCACAAGTGTTGTCAGTTTATGAGCTGATAATATTTTCAGGTCAATACCAGCAGCAGCAGTCATACTATGCACGTCACTCGCCTTGTTATCCTTTGCGTTAACGTACTCGTCCTCATCGTTGTTGTTATTGTTGTTGTTGTTGGTGTTGTTTTCGTCGTCATTCTTATCAATGTTGTAATAGTCGTTACTGCTGTCGTTATGGTTGTCGTTGTCATTTTTATTGTTATTTTTTTTGTTTTCGCTCTTATTTATACTTCCTTTCAACCTAACATATAAGCTTTGGTTGTGCTTCGATAATTTCTCTATTGATTTTCCTATATTTAAATCCTTTGCTATTCTTTCATTTGTTGTTATTATTGTTGATACCTGTTTATTTTGTTTTTGTTGTTCTGGTTGTTGTTGTTGTTTTTGTTGTTGTTCTTGTTCTTGTTTGTTATCCAATGTTTTCATTAATGACGACACTTCATCCTTTGTTAAGGTATCTTCCAGTTTATCTACTAATGTTACAGTTGTTGTTCTTGTTGTTGTCTCTAAACTATTTTCCAAGTTTCGAAATATTTCACTTGAATACAATTCTTTCGCTTTTGCGAATTTCTTTATATCTTTATGGTTGTTGTTGTTGTTGTTTTTGTTGTTGTTCTTGTCGTCGTCTTCGTCATAAACTATGCTGACAGTTTCTGCCTTAATCGTAACAATTGCTGATGCTGGTAAAACGTTGCATTGGTCGAGAATATAGAAGAAAGCTGTCAACAGCAGAAATAATTTACTAAATTGACAGATTGTTAACTTCATTTAGATGCAGCAAATTTTTATATTTTCTCTCTCTTTCTTTTCGTCTGTTACTTTCTCACTTTTACTTTGCTTTATGCTAAAGCATACAACAAACTTGAAGAAAGAAAATGAAGTAAACATATAAAATAAACAATTATTTCGCCATTCGCAAATATCTTCTTCTTATTATTATTGTTTTTCTTGCTATTTCTGTTACTCTTGCTGTTATTATTATTGGCTTTTATTTTAATTTAATTACATTTGAATCTCTGTTAATTTACGAAAAACATTTCCTTTTCCTTTTGCCATTTAATTGCCAACAATATCCTATGGTCTGTCGTTGCCAACATTTCAGTATACGGTTGTTGTTGTTATTGTTATTCTTGTTACATGTTGCAAAAGACAATTGATGGCTGGTTAAGCTGCTGGATACATTTGGCAAAGTTACAAAATATTTCGCTTATAATTTAAAAGGATTTTAATAGTTTTTAATATTTAAAGCTTTTCTTCTTCTTTATTCTGGTGTTATTTTTGTTTTTCTCTCTGGCTTTAATGGTTCGGAAATATTGCTGAAAAAATGAGCAAGAAAAATAAATATAAATAATGTCGTTAGTCAAGCGTAGAAATTTTAAAAATTAACTAAAAGTAATTGCAGCTGAAGAGGTAAAGAATTTTTTCTTAAATTTGCCAAATTTTTTTTTTTTGCAAACACAATCCTTGGACTTGTTAAGACCTCCCAACTACATAGTGTATGTACTTAGGAATTTTATATCTTTACATAACACATCACTCAATAAATTCGTAAGAAAACGTAAAGATTTTATCTCAAAATCCAAATGGATTCCGCACCAGTGCTGATATCCCTCATCCTATGATCTTATTGAACAATGTCTTACGTACTCAAAATGTGATTTGCGTTTCTATATTAAAGTCACATAGTTGATAGTTGCCAAGTCCGCCAGTTCGAAGCTCAAGCGCAGCGAAATTTCCTTTGACCGTAGGCATAGAGTACACCCACACATAGCCACTAGATTGCGACCATCACCTTTCTTCCTCTAAATGGAATTACTGCACTGCTTGCGCGTAACTGAACAGATAAGAATCAGATAGAATTACGAAGCCAGTATACGCGTGTTGAAATCTTAAGCGGGGCAGAGTTTGCTTTGGTCGTAGGCATAGGGAGTGCTCAGTAGCTAAAGGCAAGAGGAAAAAGGAAATAAATTCATTCTCGATAGTCCATAATATTGAATACGCGTGTGCAATGTTTTCCACGACTTTGCACAGGTCGTAGGATCATCCATAGAATACCGTGGAAGGTATTCATTATTGTTGCAGTTGTAGAGCCTAGGCTTTATCAAGTTATGTACGCGTGATATCTGACCAAATCGCTTCACTTTCAATACCAAACTGGGAGCAAGTATTTTATATTACCCAAGCGAACAGGAAAACAGAACACGATGGGACAATATGCACACCAGATACTTCTTCCTAAATTTTTATATTGCTAGTAGAAGCCCTGAAAACTTTCTAAATCAACCCAATATTTGCTTAAGGGTTAACTCTATCTGCATGAGCAGCCGAGTAGGTAAGAGTCGTGACCACCACCTCAGTATTTGTGCGTTCAAATTCCAGTGTGGTAGACTTTATCTTGGTCGTAGCTACAGTGAGTGCGTAGTCGATGAGAGCATAACACACACAACCACTAGGCTGCGGCCATTATCTTCCTATCCCTTTCTCTGTTCTCACTTCTTTCTGACCGTCACCGATTTACGCGAACAGAGTTCTTGGTCCTATATAACTTTCAGTTCAGACTCTCCGATCCTTGATAATATTTCAGCTACGACGTAAGGAATCATATTTTTATCTAGTAATCCAACTAAGATTTGTGGTACGTGGCAACTCTCTATACTTGGATTATAAATATAAGTAACTGTGCACAGGTAGATAATCAGCTAAAGTAAACTTTGATAAATATGAATGGATAAATAAAGTGAGAGAATAATATCCTATAACATCCTTATAATCCAAATCTGGGAATGAATTTTTTATTAGCGCCAGCCTCACTCGCAGTTCTTTCCTACTACATAATCATCAGCTAATTGTGTGTAGTACCTGTAGAATGTTACCACCACAGATATAGAGCTGGCAATGCGGAACATCGTGTATAGAAGTACTGGTGTCACACCAAATGAGCTTCTTTTTGGTATTAGGCAGAACAGAAGCCCAAAGCAGATGATGTTATAGAGAAGGGATCAGAGGTTCTAAGCAACATAGAGACCGGGAAGAATCTGGTACGCTAAAGATCAGCGCAGAAAACGTTGAATTGTGAAGATTATAATAAGTAATCGAACGACCATAGTCGTGTTTGTGAACTGTGTAATATTGGGGATGATAGGGGTGATAGTGAAGAATTTTGTGAGTGTACGTGGTACTTGAAAAAAGATCATTCCAAGGTTTGAAGATACCTGTAAAAGTTCCCCTTAATGGCAGATATGTGTTGAGAATCGATTTTAGATAAGTCACATTTTGTTTGAAGAATTGTGAGGATTGAGAATTGTCATTTACGTTTGCTGGACAGCATGGCCGAGTTGGACTAATCCCACAGAGTTGTGTAATCAACACAAGTAGGCAAATAAAAATAAGTTACGATAAGTAAGCGAAACTATGACTACAAGGGAGTATAAGGTCTTGCACTTACGAACTACAAAATTATTTTAATTCAAAATTTCGCTTTGGCTGAACCACCCAATGGAATGCAAAAAATCTAAGCATATAACGAGACAAGAGCGAGCTGCAGTTTCGATTTTCTATATGCACACAGCGTACCATCTCGTTATGAGATTGATGGGCGTCGCATTTCAAAATTAAATCTATGTTATATATAAACAGCCGTGCACATGAAGAAGAAGAAAACCGATTAAGAAAGAACTTTTTCGAAGTTTTCATCCGTAGCTACGCCTCAAATGAAATTCATTGCAAATTGTGAAGCAAACACTTTTCCAATTAACGACATTCGAGTAAAGCCATCGTTTTGCACAAAGTAACCTCTAATAATAGCAAATAACAACACACACACACACACACACACACACACATCACACACATCACAATTAGACAAACCCGATCCATAAGTACACTTGACCATTGTGGCTGACAGAATTTTTCATCATAAAATACCAAAAATGATGCCTTCTTCCCAAGAATAGATTGTACTTTCCACAAGAAGCTTCAATGAGCTGGAGTCCAGAAAATCAAGTTATCTGATCCAGTTAGTTTTTATATCAAGTCCTGTCTATCGGCCCATCTTTTTACCATACAAAAACATCCTCTTGATAGCAGGGGATTAAAAAATTAATCCATTGAATAGAAATTTTTAACAGCAACACAGTTTGCGAAAGTAATTTCAACAATTGTGACCAAAGATCCGAACCAATCCATTTTTAAAAGAGTTTGTCCTTGGGCCAAAATGCATGAATTCAGCAAATTCCGTGAAAATATCTGAAAAACTATTATGTACAAATCGAACACTAATATAGACGGACAGACGGACAAACATGCGTAAATTGTTTCAGAACCTTTTTCGAAATCGATCGGTATAAGAAAAAGTGTGTCTATCTTCGACACTCATTCGTCTTATATTCATTCGTACAAACTTCTGTCCCACACCAGACAGTGTGGTAGGATTTAAATACAAAAAAAAAAAAAAACTAATTAATTGAAAGATGTTAAGTTTAATGCACATGAACGTAAGCTATCCAAACCTCAAAAATCATGTAACGAAAATTAAGCTAAACGAACAAACTCTTGGGAAATTCTCATTTATATCTTAATACACAACAGAGGGGTTATGTTTTTCTTTTGCTTTCATTTTTTTTTTTCCAACAAATACTTTGAAACTGAGTAAACACACGTTGCTGTAACCATTGGCTTTTGATTACATAGAAAAAAATCTTTAAATTCTCTCTAATTTCACTAACAACATTTTTCGTTTCATGTGTTTGCGATGCGATGCGATGCCGCGTACGATCACATGTTGCTCGAGATATTTTTCACTTTATGTGCTATATGTGCTTTAAAATCTCCTAAGGTTTAAGGAAAGCATATTATTTTTTTTTTTTGCCTTTTTGCCGTTTTTTTTCACATATCAATCCACACATAGATTTGCATATGTATGCGAATTTAGGTACGTTGGTGTTTTTCAGTCGTTGAATTCAAGGACTCTCGGTATTTTGGTTTTCATATTTCTATTTTTTTTTCCTTCTTTTTTGCTTTTGGTTTTTGTTAACGCGTACCCATGCATCTTTTTAATGCTTTAGGTTACTCGGTTACAATTTTTCTATTTCTCTCTGGAGTTTCTTTGGAATGTGTCTGTGTGCGTGTGTGGTGTGTGTGCGCGCGTATGAACGCGTCCGGATGTGGGTGATTTAAAAGGAAAAAATAGTAATGCTCATAAGTAACGGTGCATGTGTGCCTAATAATTTACATTCTGGCACAAGACTGAGATTTTTTAAGACATTTTTTTTCTTTTTTCTTTAGTTGATTTAATAAACAATTTTTCTTCCTTTTTTTTTGTACTATGTGTATTTCTAAGTGTAATCTCATCAGGTATCATTTTGAGATTTTTTTTAAAGATTGTGGAAAATGGAGAAATGTCTTTAGGGCTTATTTACATGAATACGGGAGTTAATTTGTCTGTCTGTCCTTCCGTTCATTTATTAAAATGACATTTATGGTTTTTAGGATTTTATCAAAAAGATCGAATCTTATAGAAAAATTTTTCTCCGCCTTTCTTTTACTTTTGCTAGTCACCCTCAACTCAAAGGCAAAAGAAATCTGTTTAGTTATTAGCGAAAGTCTGACAATTCCAAATATCATCTTCCAGATTCTTCAAGTAATAACTGCTTTTTCTGTTGCATGTTACTTTTACATATAAAAATTTATACTTGTTGGGACCCTGGTGTCAGGAAGTTGCTACGACATTAGCAGAACTCTTGCGCCTGTGTAGCATATTACTCATGCAATACTGCTATGAACCGTATACCAAGTAAATTAATTTGACAATATTATATTTCAGTAATTGCTTACATGTAACTTGGTATTTATTACAGTTTTGTTTTATTCACGCTTACATAGCTTATTACGCTACTATTATATATCAAAAGTTTATAGGGTCATAGCAATTGCTTGCGGTATATTTATTTATAAAAGTAACAAAGCCTTACACTTTTTATGAAACCTATTTCAAAAGCGTATTTTCGAGATATAATTTTGCGGGTGTACTACCACGATTGATAGTTTGTCAGTTTTATTGAATGGTAATCAGAGGACGCAATGTGGAGGAAAAGGCTTAAGCGTAGTATGCAAGTATTTTTGCTGATCTCGGTGTGCTAGCCTGAATGGACTTGCCGATAGATAAGTCGCCGTTAGTCATAACGGCCCTCCATAGATCATAACGACGATAACCTATGCAATGCTGTCAGCTCACTAACGAAAGATTTCTTCTTAAATTTGTAAACATTTACAAAAAATATATAAATTCTTTATCGATATGATTAAATTGGATCACGTGTCTGCTTATCTCTCCACTGAGCAATAAAATGCTTGAGAAAATATGAAAAAATATTCAAAAGAAAATTGAAGGGAAAGCAAAACGAATAAAAAAATTACATTTAGTTAAAATCGAATTGTTTGATACCCAGCACTTGTTTGCATCTTTAACATTTTCCTCATCCGAAAATATGATTTACATATCAATTTTATTCTTTCATATAAACTTTACATAATTTATAATTAATTTATAAGTTTTTTACATCAACCTGATGAAAAATTTCATGGAATGAGAATTTCAAAGTAAATTAACGAACCTTTACATCGAGGCAATTACTTACTTTGCTTTGGTATATTCTGAAAATACTCGGTTTATCATGTTCTACTTCAATTTTTAAAGAGCTTAAAGATATTTTCGCGAACTGTATATACCTACTTCGAATATTTTTCTCGTCCGCAAATATTATATACATTTTCAACTTTTTTTTTCTCGTCCAAAAAAATTATCCATAAAAACTTGGAAAGTTTTTGTTTCCACTGAAAATGTTATATATATATATATATTCAAGTTTTTTTTTTTTCTCGCGCAAAAGAATCATCCATAAGGAGTTTGAATGTTTTTCTCGTCCAAACATATGATATATATTTTCAGATTTTGTTTATCGTATACATTTGCAAATTTTTGTTTCATCTGAAACTATACTTTAAAAACGTCCTCGTCCGAAAATAGTAGTAAATCTGCACTATAACAATATTTCCCGTCCGAAATTATGATATACATTTCTATTTTTTGCCACATCCAAAAGAATGATCCATAAAGACCTTGAATATTTTCCTCGCCTGAAAATATGATATACATTTTCAAACTTCTTTTTTGTTCTCATCAGAAAGTATGGTAAATTTATACTTTAAAAATGTTCCTCTTCCGCAAATATTATACACAATTTAATTTTTTTCTCTCGTCCAAAGAAATAGTTCATAAAGACTTTGAATTTTTTCTTCTTCGTCTGAAAATATGACTTACATTTCGATGTTTTTTTGCTCACCTGAAAGTATGATAAATATTGAATATTTTCCCCACCCGAATGTATACAACACATTTTCAAACTTTGAATACTTCTCTTGTCCGAAAATATAATGTACATTTTGAAGTTCTTTTATTGCAATAATTTTACCGAGGATATTACATATATTTTGACGGGTTTTTCTCCGCCCGAAATTATAATAAGCATTTACACATCCGGATATATATAATAGATATTTTGAAATCATTTCATCACCGGAAAACACGACACATACAATATCTTGAATATTTTCTTTTGTATTTAGTAAGTAAAACGATTTCATCTGTGAGCTAATTGCCGACAACCATGAATAGCCAGCCAGTCAGATATAAAAGTCATTGTTTTAACCAGGAAAACACACACACTTCTTCTTTGTGATATAATTCATGTGACTATTTGCGAACAGCGATTTAATGCAGTCTTTCATCTTTCATTCTCTATAGGGAATATAACTTCACGCTGATTTGCTATTTTTTTCTTGTGATTCATGAGAATACTGAACACAAAACGGTATATTCGGCGGCAGAGGAAAGAGCATCAGCTTGTCTGAGACTTTTTGTTTTTTGGCGTTAATAATCTCACTATAACTGTCTCTTTGCCCCACAGTTTCCTTACAATTGCTTATGACAGGAATAAGAACAACAAAAAAAAGAAGAAAGCATTCGACAATAGAGGGACTTCCGTTAATAATCGGGCTTTTCATGAAATCGCTATCGCAGAAAGTATTACAAAATAAAAATAAATATATATATGAATACAATGAAACCAGACCAAGTCCTATCGGTATTATGCAGAAGCTTTTATGCATAACTTTTCTTAATTCCGTTACAAAGAATTCTATACTTAACGGCAGTAAAGCAATAAAATTTTCCTTTTACTTTTAATTAGTGCAGCTTTTAATATGATTTTCAATTTAACGAACGCATCCTAACTTGCATGCCATACCTAACGTCAACACTATATTTAATACCTCTTGGCATTAAAAGAAGCATCTTCTTGCTAAACACCTGAATAAGTCGGATTAAATACAGAGCAAAAAAGAGAAGAGAAGAGAAGAGAAGAGAAGAAGAAAAAAAAAACTTAAAACAACGTAAGCATGAAAATAATCAAGAAGAAATGAAATGAATATAGAAAAGAACAACGAAAGAAAAATGAAAGAAATCTCTAAGAGGCAGAAAGTAAAAACACGAAACGAGGTGAAATGTAAAAATGATTAAAAAAAAGAGAAAAAAAAAGTACTTTTGCTTTAATATTTTCTTTATTCTTTTTTTATTTATTTATTTTTTTTTAATGCAGTGGCAATGCACTACACTCTCTACATATGATCAATGTTTAATTTAAAAAAAGAAACAAAAATGAAAACCAAAATCCATTATGAATGTGTTTGAATAGAAAACCATTCACTTTGCAAAAGATTTGTTTACCATTTTTTTTTTCTTATTTTTTTTTAGTTATTTACAGAAAAGCCTAGTACGTCTGTCTTTTATTCCCCAGTTATGTATTTTTTCATTTTTCCATAGAAGTCCATATGCATGCATATAGACTGTGTTTGTTTTCAAATTGAATATGGTATTCAATGGATTCGAGCCTTTGAAAAAATATACATACATAAAAGAAAAGGAAAAGAAAAACAAAACAACAAAAAAAAAACCTATTTTTTGTGTTTTGTCTCTCTGTAGAGATTAACTAATGACACTGTTTGCATTGAATACATGGAAATAAATGAAAGTAAAATATGGGTAAGCGACTACAAGCCGGCAAAAATGATCATAAAATATCCTACAGGAGCAATTCTAAGTAATAATCTTATTACAAACGAAAATTAAGAGTTTAATGAACCGTTAGATGTACTTCAAAATTGTTAAAATATTCTTCTTTTTCTTCTGTCATTCATCAAAGCAACAACAGACGATTGCACTTTGTGTTGTGCATTGTCAAAATATTATTTTTGATCGATTTCTGTCAAGACATTTTCCTTTTTTTCTCTATTATGACTTTCTTCAATTAGGGCTTTCACTTGAAGAGTGAGGATCATAAAAGTAGTTCGATCTAATTCATTTTTCATAGGCTCCATCCTCGGCTCAGAACGTGTGTACCAATAATGTGTATCAATATCCCTCCGGAGAGAGTGTGACAGAGGGACAGAAAACGACTCTGAATTGATAGGTTCGTCGTGAGTAAATATAAAGTTCTTTTGCGTATTTCATACACTTCCACAAACTTACATTCGTTACCATAAGTTGTGTAGAGTGTAAGCAACATGTAATGAATCTTTAGCTGCTTTAGAGCATACACTGAACGTTCTTTACATTGAGAGGGAAGCGGTTACAATACTATAGGTATTTATGTCAAATTTCAGACCGACATACTGTGAAATTTGTAATTTATTCATAGGAGCGTATTCCAATTCCAATTATTTTTTCTTTTCTTTTCGCACTACTCCTTACAGGTTATGCATGTGTGCATGTATGGCACGATGTATGGACTGAGAACCAAAAGCTCGGTTAGCAAAACGTAAGCGTAATGAACGGCTAGACGTGACAGTTAGACGGATGGACATTTCGACAGCTGGAATATCAAACTGAAGCAGAAGTCGATGAATGGATCGAAAAGTGCCCAGAATGATAGAAAAATAAAGAATAGAATGGTGGAAGAAATAATGGACAGACGGGCAAATTTAAAAAGGAATCAATAGATTGATGGCTCGGGCGAAAAAAAGACGAGTGAACTGTACAGAAAATCGAAAAAATGGAAAAACAGGGAGGGTAATTGACCAGAGAGAGTGTCAAACGAAAGTAAGTACAGACAGACGGATTGAAATGTGAGACATTAATAGAAAAATGCAAGAATAAAAAGATGGAAGAAACGGTAAAAAGATAGCTTTTGTTAATTGTTAACGTCCGCACCTGGCGTGAAGCTTTAATCAGATGATTTCCCTGGAGCCATTGGTAGTTAATGAGTGAATTAGGACAAGAGAGACGGCCTATTCCAAAACTAAAGTACCAAAATGAAAGTTTGGGTGTGGCCGAAACTTTCCAACCAAGCACCGAAAGGCCACATCCAAGCGCTTAAGCCTCACACATCGGTTGAATCATTGCCGTTCTTCATTTAGGACAAGCATATAAAGACCATTTATATCAGGGAAACAATCATTCATCAAACTTGTATAGATTATGATTGTATATACCATCTTCCACACAATTTTCTTTCGTGGTATGTGTAAATACAATCTTTCATTGGAAGTATCCTCATAAGCATCAATTCTTAGGTCTGTGTTAACCGGTGCAGCCACCCCTATCCGCCTAAGCAGGTACACGTTACATTGAGAGAGCGAGTAACCTGACCCCTGTGGTTTCCATAGTTTTATAATAATAATAGGCAGATAGAGGAATTTGAGGAAGAATTAAGGCCCGTTGGGTGTGTAAGAACGAACAGACGAATAGAATGCTGAACTTTCGAACTGATTAACTAAAGTAGTTATAGCCATACAGATAGGGAGACGAATTCGAAGATAGGCTACAGAACTAATGGTTGGGAAAGCAGACAAAGTAAAAGATGGACAAAGGGAGATAAGTCTCGAAAGAAATTAGCTTAAAGAGGAATCAACAGGCCATCAAACTAATCAAGGCACAGATGGACAAAGCAAATGGATGATCGACCCTGAGAATAGGAGATAGACGATTAGGGGGCACTAATCTAACAAAAAGAATCAGCAAATGCGTATAGATAGGCAAGAGGTTTGAACTGCATAACCACTAATAAAGGGTTTGAGAAATATGCAGAATGATAGGCGGACAATGATCGTAGATACGAGAATAGCAAAAGACCTCTGAACAGTTACTTATATTAATTCCCGAAAATTCCTTCGCTTTTATTGTCCTTGACATTGCGCAAAATCAACCAGCGGAAGAAGAAGTTTTTAAAAATATTCAATGGCTTTAAGCTACAAATAGATGAAAAAAAAAAGAAGAAAATTGCAAGAGATTTTTGTTTTTACATTAAAAAGTACTAATGAAAAGAATTGAAGGAGTTGGCTCTACAAGTCATTTGCGTACCGAATACATTATTCATTTGAATATAGAATTCAATGTGAGAGAGAAAAATTCATTATTTGCGAATTGTATTATAATTGCATTAATTAATAATAATTATTTAAATGAAAATTACTTAATTAAAAATAATATGTCGATAATTGTTGATAAAATTGTTCATTTCACAATTTCATTGATTATTTTAATTATGAAAATAATTACGTCATAACACTTTAACATAATATATAAGCTTTTAAGCATTTTTGTTGTTTTTTTTTTATTTTCTTTCTGTTATTATTTATGTAGATTTTCATCCCCGCATTAATATTATGAAAAAAAAAATTCTCATAAATTAAATAAAACGTATAACTGAAGATTATTTCATAATCATCATAAATTTATCAAAGAAACTTATGCTGAATATTCTTGCCTTTTTTTTTTTGCTCCTTTAAGTAGTTAAGAAAAAAAAAAAGAAAGTGAAATGAAAGATTCATAATGCATGCATAGATACACGTGCAACCTCTCAACCAATACCGACTAGTAATATAATGGTAAACTTATAAAGTAAATGCTCGACTCGCATATAAATGCAAAATATTTTCTTTATATATCGTTTTATTTTTTTTTTCGTTATTCTCAACCCGCCGACATATATGTTATCTCTATTATACCATTTGCAAAGCCCAGAAGTATGCATTAGAAATTTTATAATAATAACAAATACATAATGTTCACCGGAAAATTTTAACCCCTTTTTTTCTAATAAGCATACGTTTTCATTATTCATAGATGGCGGTAGTAATGAAAGACGATAAGAAATTTATTGTGAAAAATGTAGGTTAAGCGTTAAATGTATGTGTAACGCCTCCAGCGAATAAAATTTAAGCTAAACAACAAAACTACCTCAGCAGCTATGTTTGCATCTTTCGTGTTTTTGTGCAGAAGCTTGGAAGCGTAAAAGCCACTACCACATTGAAACATTTATTCTAAGCAATATATTGTCGAAAAAAATTCTAAATACTATTGAGTTCTGCCTTCACCTATAACGACTTCGTAGGGATATGACACGAAATGAAGTTAATTACAAGGTAAGCTGCTAATTGTCAAGGAGATCCCCTCCATTATTACGATCTATCGCAGACTCGAAGTTTGACTTCCGAATTACGCCTCCCCGGCTAGGCGAAAAACTTTTAGATGCTGTCACATGTTAAAGCAATAGAAGGAAACTATTATTTACATTGGTATCAAAACAATTTGAGAAAATAAAACCGCTTGATACCCGATCACGTACTAGTCAGCGTGATTATATTTTATCGAAATCAATAGCTAACTACTATAACCTTTAAGGTACTGGGACGACGCAAAGTCGACCCTCTTTATGAGCTCATCTCTCCTTTGCTCGTAGCTCTCTGAGTTCTCTGAGGTCCTGCACTAAGTTAGGTTAAGTTAGATCACAAACGTTGACAAGACAAACAGCGGAGTTACGTCAATCTCGGTCGAAACAACTAAATTGCGGCTGAGGTTAGGCAAAGTTGATCAGAACAACCTATTGCAGTGATTTCCATTTTGTGTTTAGTGCTTTTCGCTCAGACATGTGGCATAGTCCTGTTTCTTCTTATATGAGCAGCCGATATTGTTGGGAGCCGACAAGCCAAATACGCACAAGCTTGACATATCACTGGCTTTCGTACCTTTCCGCTTGATAGGCTGGCATAAAGAGTTAGATAAAACCGTTAAGTTTAGCCATCACTGGACTAAAGTAATGATGCAAGTAAAATCACTAAGTGAAACAGTTCTTCAAATAAATAAGTTTTGTACCTACAATTTGTTATGACCCTGTATAACGTGATAAATAAACACAACGAGCAGCGCGCTCCTAAAATTTAATTTAGATTCTGCGCACGTGGAACCGATCTCCCTGTTCAAATAAACTTTCCAATTGGTCCCAAGAACACAGATATACTTGCGAGGACTCAGTGAAATCCCGACTTGCTTGAGCTCGTCACAAAAAATAACCTACGCAGTGCAAAAAGCCGTGGATAGCGATAAACAAATTACGAGAAAAGAAACGCTTTAACGGACTTGGTCAAGTGGTACTTGGTAGGCTAACAGAAATGTCGCAGGTCTTCTTAAAAGTATTAGTATTAAAAACAAATCCTAACAAACAGTCAGTCCTCCTTCGTCGTACTTCGGCATCCGTATTTAACAAAGTACTTGAAAATTATGCCTAACCTTCTGCTACGAGATCATTTGCGATAGCTTGAGGCATACAGCCCATAATGTACTCGTCAAAATAAGTAAACATATCGAATAAACTTCCCTAGCACTCTCGATCAACCGAAGACCTAAAAGCTGTGCGAGCTGGTAACGAAAGTTGTTACGGAACAGAGTAAAGATTTTGTACAAAAAGAAGTGTTTCTAGTCATTTGCCAGCTAACTATTGATCCTTATCATCACTCGTACACAAATCAATTTTATCCCATATTTATTTTTTATTCATGCAGTGTATATAAGAAAATCGCAACTGGAAAAAAACCTAGCTCCTAGATGATAGATGAGTATTCAAAATTCTCTGTAAAGTAGGGTTTTTTTTTTTTTTTTTGATTCTTTCCACCTACCTCTCACGTATTCATTCTTTCTTATGAAAAACTCAAATTGGTTTTTCATGGTTACAAATTATGATGAAGCTTCAACACACAAATCCATTACTTAGAAAAAAAAAAGAAGAGAACCAGAGGAAAAAGAGATGGATAGTTAGTTATGTATGCGTAAACGTATGCTAAACATAATATAATGATCCATATAGAATGTATGCATGTGTGCATAAGTGCCTACAAACCTACATAAGAGTGCGAATCTAAATGTATCTGAAAGGGAATGTTCGGAAAAACAAACAAACCCAAAGGCAATGCCTGAACAACAAATGCAAAGCGGCAACCGAACCATCAGTTATGCATGTGAGTGTTAAAAAAAAAAAAACAAAAAAAACACACGTACACACACATATATATATGCATATGCATATATATATATACATTTATATAAACGAGTATATGTGCATCTGTAAAATTGTCTATGCGTGCATTGGGGTGTTTTTGTGTATTTATTGTTACAACCACAGGGTAAAAAAAAAATGTAACACTTGTCATAACATGGTTATAGAAAAAAAAAAAAAAAACACTTGTTCCGACAATTGTTAATGCAAAGCTAACAGACAAACATTACAGCTAAGCATGATTACGTTAATAATAAATGAAATTACAAAGTTTCTAAATTAAAATATTTTAGCAATAAAAAGTACGCGTAAAAAGTATTGAGCGATTTTTATTTTCCTTTTTTTTTTTTGCAAATTATTTTATTAAATTATTCTTTTATTCA